>JAKUCA010000239.1:0-19826 GCA_030567025.1 Geotrichum europaeum
TATCTCTGCTAGCAATCCCGGTCACAAAAATCTTTTTGAAGCAATTACCCGAGCAAAAACAAAAAAACTGCACTCGGAGGTTCGTATCCGACCGTTATCTAACAGTCACCGATAGAGCGAATCAGCAAGAGCAATGTAGACATCAATACATAGAGTGGAAACAAAGGTCAGATGCCTCTATCGTCTATCGGATAAATCATAAAAGTCAGATTGGAAGTAAGAGTAAGGCTGTTTTCATTCGTTAAACCATTGTTAATAGCAACCACCTTATTACGATGATGGATGGGCTTTAATGCCAGCAGTTCCTGGCTTAATTTTCCATTGTCGCGTGCAATCATCAAACTAGATTGTAGTCACGGGTAGCTACCTTGAGACCATGCCGAAACTGGAATGGCGTTCTTTTCCCGGACCTGCAGAGAGCCGATGAGCACAGAAATGTCACGTTTCTGATGAAGTCAGATAATCAAGATAGAAATCACCGTAGTAATCGTATTCACTAGAGAAAAAAAATTCTCTTTTCAAATCTCATAGCATTCAAGGAATTCCTCAGAGATTGTGCTTGATCGAGATCTTCAGTAACAGAGAATGTGGCTAAGCATCCAGTTCACGCAGCTCGAGTCTAATCCGCTCAGACTGGGTTTACTTAATTAACAAGATTTTTTCTAGGTTTAAAAGGAATTATATGCGTTTCAGAAAACAGTCAGTCGTGAACATTAAGTGATTACTAGTAACTTAGAGCCACTGATCAAACCTGTTTATATACGATTAATGAATCACCCATTCGATCGAAAACAAAAAGCACGGATCATTTGGATGTCAGTTAAACCAGCCTAGTCTCATTACCAATGGTGTTTTTTGTGTTGCAATTTTTTAAGGCTGCAGTGTGCAGTAGGCTAGAATTCAGACCAGGCAACATCGTCGAGCTTTAAGGGTTAAACAAAAGCCGGGGGTCTGGCTAGACAGGGAGTTGACAGGCAGGTTAGTATTTAAAAAAATTGACTGTTGATGTCAATCATGACGCTGCCTGGCAGCCATCTGTTTTCGTGACGCCCTTATGCCACTGGCTCCCCCACAAATCAGTCTCGACTTCTCATGTATGAAATCAAATAAGCATTATAAGCACAGTTTCTGCAATCGAGCTTATCACAAATGCATCTGGTCGCACATATTTTTACTTGACAAAGTAACAATGACTCAAACTTGTGCATCATCTCTACACTCTGAGTAAATCTTAAAAAAAAGTAGGTTTAGATTAGTTTTGACAACTTTGAAGTTTACACGGAATTAGTGGCTTGAAGCCTTTGAAAATGAGTGCTTTGTACGCTAAAAGATAGGGCCTTTTTGACTTTGAACTTCAGGGCAATACGTAGTCTTCAAAGAAACAATTCCAGATTCCTAAGAACCAAATGCAGGTTGTAAATCACAGCTGATATCATGCCGTCCTGAAGACTCGGATGTCTAGTCTGAGTATGGAGTTGATGATAATTAATTGCACAGTAGAGTCACATTCTACTTCCATCACAACTGCCAAATACACTCAATCAGGGCACAAATCTGCACGGTCTGGTCCTGGTTGACAAGGCCGCAACTACAGCGTATGGGCCAAAAGGTCTCACAAACGGTCGTAGATGCGTACTGTGAAAAGTTTACTGCATTGCGGACTAAATTCCCTACTTTTCACACTCTTACTGCTAGATACGATGCTTTACGTGATGGCGCTGTAGTCTGCGATTAACGTCAACGCCCTCATCGTAACTACCGATTTTTTCTAAAACCTGAATTAGCAAAAAAAACTATTAATAGCGGGCTTTGTCTTTAAACAACGCATCCGCTTTGTTAGTATTGATACCTATTTGCTAGAAATAGTAGTTGTAATGATACTGGAACTGACATCCTTCCCAGAGTTTGTATCTTAATTTTTGTCTTTGCGTGTCTATTTGCGTTTTTTTTTTTTAAAAAAACTGAGATGTACCCATTTAACCGCTGGATTAGGCGACTCGCCCAAATAAGAAGCACCGAAATTTTGTACCTACCTATTCAGGAACCCGAGCTGAAGAAGGGATAACAGGTGTAGAAGAAACAGAAGCAGCTGTAGCAACTTCGACGACAGTTTCGTGGATTCTACACCTCCTTCCGATCTTTTGCGGGTCTCGCTCAAAAATACCAAAAAAAATTTTCGCCCAGCTTGCGTAACTAGCCTTTTCCTCCACCTTCTCAACCTCTTTCCCTTTTTTCTTGTATAACACCCATATTCTGTTGCCTCTGACACTACTGCAACTTTCAGTCTGTTTAGCTATAGTAATAGTAGTGGTGAGAGTAGTAATAATACTAGCGGTCCTTGAAGTAATATCACTAGCATGTCCGATCTTTGCAGCCCGTCGCCCTTTTCTGTCTGCATTTCGTCAGATACCTGCCTGACTCTCGCACAGAAGGCTACAGTTGACACACTCTCTCATATATTTATCGCGCGCCATCCACTCGGCAATCACGACTCCCTCGACCGCATTTGCAATCTCTCTCATGAAGAGACTTTTGCTGAGCTCCAGCTTGCAAACAGCACTTTTCTTCGTCTCGAGTACCTCAAGCGCTATGGTGTTGAGAGCGCTGCTCATGGCTACAGTCCGTACACGGTCTCAGACACTATCGCACTGACGAGGCCGCTTGCTAAAAAAAAGAAAAAACGTAGAAAGCATGGTAGCCGAAACTTGAATCTTAACAAGCCACTACCCAAAATTAAGAACAAGCGGCAACCGTTTTGGAACCTGTTTAGACAGGAACGTTGATAGAAGAACCCAGTTTCGTTTGGTGCCTGATGACCTGCACGCCTGAGGCACTTTCTGCCGGTTACCCTTGTTGCCGTTTAAGGTTTTGTTCAACACAGGAACGCAGATCGGCCTTGGCATTTGAGTTTTCCAGAAAATTAGACCAAGTCCTAACTACAAAGTTTTGAGTGACGTTGTCGTGGCAACAACAACACACGCAACCTTGCGACTTGGACTTTCAGCCTTGGCGCCTTGGTTGAGGTGTTTAAATTGGGCCGAGGACTAGCTGGCGACGATGATAGCAATCTACAACGGGCAAGAACGACGGGCAAGTCTGGTGGCTGGATGAGAAAGTTCTTGCTATTGTTGTCAGTTTTCACTGACATGGCTGATTGGCACATGGACGCGTCAACTACCCAAACTGGGCTGGGCAGATCCCATCGCTCATCGCTACGGTACCTTTTACTGATTGTGGGCGCTTTGAAAGGGTTTGAGATACAAAGTTTCGACCAAACAAACAAGTCGAGCAATACTGTCAATTCCGTCAATTTTAGTAAACAAAAAAACCATAACAGTTTCTTTCGGCCTTGTCTGGGTGCTGTCGAGTCTCTGTCACCTCCATAGATAGATATAAAATCTGTGTCACCTTATCTTTTTTTTTTTTTTTTTTTATATACTCAGCTTGAAATTTCACCTATTCCTCTTCACCTTCTTCTCTCTTGATTGTTTTCTACTACCAGAAAGTGTCACCATCGAGCCCCACTCCGCATCATCGCCCAGGCCCCAGCATCCCCAGGTTCCTGTCATCCATCGTGCCTGTTATTTTCTTTTTTTTTTCTGCAGCAACAACAACAACTTTATTATGTCTTCTTCGCTTGAGGACCTCATCCCTCTCGTCAATAAGCTCCAGGACCTTGTCTTCAACACCATTGGCAACGATAACCTCGATTTGCCCCAGGTAGTTGTTGTGGGCTCACAGTCTTCTGGCAAGTCGTCTGTGCTTGAGAACATTGTTGGCCGTGACTTCCTCCCCCGCGGTACAGGCATCGTCACTCGACGCCCGCTCATCCTACAACTAATAAACATCCCCAAGGCCGAGCACCCGGCGCCTCATGATGAGGGATCCATGCCCATTCAGCATTCTTTTGAATTTGTGAGCGGCGCTCAGACTCACACGGGCCCTGCGCAACGTGTGCAGCACGAAGAGTGGGGAGAGTTCCTACATGCGCCTGGCCACAAGTACTACGATTTTGGCCAGATCCGGCGTGAAATTGAGACCGAGACTGAGCGCGTTGCCGGAGTCAACAAAGGTGTCAATCGCGTGCCCATCAACCTTAAGATTTTCTCATCGCATGTGCTCAACCTCACGCTTGTTGACCTTCCTGGACTCATGAAGATCCCTGTCGGGGACCAGCCCACAGATATCGAGAGGCAAACGCGCAATCTTATTCTTGAATACATTGCAAAGCCAAACTCAATCATTTTAGCAGTCTCGCCAGCGAATGTTGATATTGTTAATTCCGAGTCGCTCAAGTTGGCACGCCAAGTAGACCCACAAGGAAAGCGCACTGTTGGGATTCTCACTAAAATTGATCTTATGGATCACGGCACGAATGCCCTTGACATCTTATCTGGAGCAGTCTACCCGTTGAAACTCGGATTCATAGGCGTTGTCAACCGCTCACAACAGGATATTCATGCAAACAAGCTATTGTCCGACTCGCTCCTGGCGGAAAAGAAATTTTTTGACAGCCATCCTGCTTATCGGAACATCTCCCATCGGTGCGGTACCGGCTATCTTGCAAAACAGCTTAATACAACTCTTATGAATCACATTAGAGAACGTCTGCCTGATATCAAGGCCAAGCTTAATGCCCTTATGGGCCAGACAGAACAAGAGCTTGCTTTGTACGGTGACCCTTCGGTTGAACAGCCCGAAAACAAAGGAGCAATGCTGTTGCAACTAATGACTTCGTTTGCAACGTCTTTTGTAGCTTCTATTGACGGTACCTCTTCATCTATCTCCACGAAGGAGCTTTTCGGTGGTGCGCGTCTCTACTACATTTATCAGAACGTGTTTGGCCATTCACTTTCGACGCTTGACCCGACAAGTCAGTTGTCGCTAGACGACATCCGCACGGCGATCCGCAACTGCACTGGCCCCAGACCATCCCTATTTGTGCCTGAATTAGCGTTTGATTTACTTGTCAAGCCGCAGATCACTCAGCTGCTCGAACCCCCTGCGCAGCGTTGCGTGCAGCTTGTGTACGAGGAACTCATGAAGATTGTGCACAATTGCGGTGCAGTTGAACTTGAACGCTATCCAAAACTTCAGGGCAAGCTTATTGAGGTTTTATCTGAGCTGCTTCGCGAGCGGCTTGGCCCGACAGCTTCTTATGTCACCAGCCTGATTGCGATCCAGCGCGCGTACATCAATACAAACCACCCGGACTTTATTGGGGCCGCTCCGGCAATGGCCGCGATACTGGAAGAGCAGAAGATGCAGCACCAGTACATGCGCCGCGATGAGTCTGCGCTAGCGGAAGAAGAAGATTCCATAAGTGATGAGTCCACAGCTGTTCTTGATTTGCCAAGCCCGCGTTCTAACCCCAACGTGCCCAAGCATAAACGCTCTGCATCCTCTTTTCACTCTGAGCCCGGCGCCAGCAATGGCTCGTTTTTGGCGGGCTCATTGCTATCGGTAGAACCGACTTATCACCACCACACGGCCGCAAGCTTTAGTGTAAGCACAAACCGCGATTCATTTCTATCTTTTTTCTTTGGCAAGGATAACGAACAGCTGCCGTCACAGCAACAACAGCAAACCCTGCAGGGCTCGGTTTTCCAGTCAAAACAACAGGCGCAGCCGCAACTGGACTTTCTTATTCCACCCGCTGCAAACAACAGCATGGCCCGCCACCGCATGTCTACAGCAACAAGCTCATCCGTTCTTATCGATGAGTCCTTCCGCAATGAACTACCCATTAGCCCCCAAGAATTAATTGAATGTGAATTAATCCGACGGCTTATTCTCTCATATTTTGCCATTGTACGCGCCAGCATCCAGGACCAAGTACCCAAGGCAATTATGCACCTACTGGTCAATTACTGTAAGGAGGCGGCACATACGACCCTTGTGAGCAAGCTTTACAAAGAGGAGCTTTTTGATGAACTGCTTCATGAAGATGATGGTATTGCTGAAGAGCGTGAAAAATGCACACAGATGCTCAAAACCTACAAAGATGCTGCTCGGATTATCGGAGAGGTTGTCTAAGAACTCCTAACTCTCGCCCCACTCTCTAATTGCTGGATTACAATTGGATGCACTGGTATTAACAGCAAAAAAAAAAAAAAAATCATATAGTATAAACCGTTATAATTTATAAATCAAAAATGGTTAATATGGAAGGTTTTATGGATAAATGGCATGTTTTTTTTTTTTTTTGTTTTGTTTCTTTCTTTAGTGACATGGTCTCACAGGTTTTTTAGATCCCTTAGTGTCTAGTAAGATTGTTAGCCACACGAAGCTTTGATTGGTAGGCATCCAAATCAATGTACGTGCCCCGGAACCAGCGCTGCCCGGACTCCTTGTCAAATTCATTACGCGCATGCAAGGTCCGCCGGTTCATAAACAAAACACAACAATTTTCCTCCATTTTGAATTCAATCTGGTTTTGTTTCTCTTCAATATAATCTTCAAATGCGCGTAATCCCCGGACAAACGCATCAACTTGAGCATCAGAATAAGGACTGCCGGGGGCAATAGCGTCAAGGGGACCCTGGAATGGGGGCGAGTAGTTGACAACCTTGAGGTAAGGCCGGCCGGTGTTGGGGTCGATGCCAGCATGGGGATCCTCAACCACAAGCGGGCGTAAGTAGTAGTAGTGGTAGCCATCGTTGTCGTAGTGGTATGAAATGGGGATCTCCTTTAGTGCGTCGTATGCCTCTGGGTCCGTGCGTGCAATGTGAGAGACAGCGGCAAATGAATCCGCAAAAAGCGACTCGCCGCCCGTGGTCGAATTCTTAATGACGTGGAGTAGTTGCACACCGGGCGGTGACTCGTAGTAGCAAAGATCCATGTGGAGCGGAAGGTAGACTGACGTGTAAGCAACGTTCTTGGCATTGGGCACAGATACAACGTTCCACGAGCGACCATAGAACGTCTTCTTGACGTATCCAATGCGGTTGGCAATCTGCTCAACCACCACGGGCTTTTCGGCCGTGCCCTCAAGGCCAAACGTACCGCCCGTTGTCGTATTATCAATAATGCCAGTTTGCTCAGGCACGTTCACAATGTACGCAACGCCAAGGTCATGCAGCGCTTGCACGACTGAGTTTGGGTTTTTCATAAAGTCCTTATACTCAATTTTGTGAATGATCTGCGCTGAGAGCTCCGGCACCTTGTCCCAAAGCGTGTAGTGCATGTCAAGGTGCCGAAAATGGCGACGGCCCTGGAGCGTGGCATTACGGCGCAAGAATGCCTGTGTGTAAGTAGACTTGGCGCCATCAGACCATGCGACCTCAAGTGCACCATTGTCTGAATTCACGCTGGCTGAGACAGCCTTAATGTCCGCGGGCACCCGCGCAGTGGAAAAGTTTTTCTGACTCGTGGACACGTCAACTGATTCAGCCGAAGTGCAGGCATCGCGCAGAAAAAAATTGCGAAATTGAACCTCTTGTTCTGGTCGTTCGGGCAAGAGCTCCGTCAGCGTAATGTACCGCGCGTCAAACTCGCGCAGCTTGAGAGCCCGCCGCGCCGACGATGCAAACTGCCGAGCCGAGGTATTTGTAGCTCGCACAAAAAGAGCCCTCGAACCTGAGGATGCGAATGCTTTCATAACGTGTGTGTGTAGGAGTAGATCTTCAAAGAAAGATGAATTAAAGGACTTAAAAAAAGATGTAGAGATAAAAAAGAAGGAAAGAAATTATCTCGTGTTTTTTTTTTTCACGATATTTATATATGATTGTTTGAATCTTGAAAAAAAAAAGTTAAAAAGTCAAACAAATCAGCACTGAGACCAAAATCCGGGGAAAAAAAAAAAAAAAAAAAATTAGCCGAGTGGTCCGAAAGATTCAGATCCGGATAAAAGTGTGACTTGAAACATATACCCAATGTTTTAACTTTTAAAATTTAACTTTTAAACATTAATATTATATATTTTAAAGATAAGGCATAGGTTATAAAGTTTATATGTTAAAAGTTAAGTCCTACAACTCCACTACTACAACATACTGACAGCCGCTGTGATGAACAAAAAGGATTGTAAAAACCTTTCCATTTCTCAATTTTGATACTGGTTTCTTTTTATTATTATTATTATTATTGTTACCATTGCTGAGGATTATTAAATTTCTATCATGTTTAATTTTCTCAATAGCGGTATGAAAGTATGCCAGTTTCCTGAATTTCACTTAGCTGCTTAATTGAAACACTTGGCTGACATCTGCAGGATCCACGCGAGTCTACTCTGCAAAGGGTAGAGTTCATCCTTGAAGACAACTTTAAAAGACTTTGTGAGGGAAGCACACTTTCTATTCCTCTTATTAAATATTCTGGGCTGGAAACTGTGTAAGATAATTTTTTTCTTTTTTCTAGCGGCTTACTGACCTTTTTTTGTAATGTAGGTTTGATAAGAATAAGCAAGTGCTTGTGCAAAGAATCTCTGGAGACTGTCTTCCAGTGTATTATCTAGAATTTCCGACAAAAAATGATCGAAAAAATCATAAGTTTAGTATGTCTGAAAATTTGAGTAATATTGCACGTTTACTGATTATTTGAAAATAGTTGTGTACCTAAAGTTACTGACCATAATCTATGAACTTCTCCGCACCAACAAAATCGTAACGAAGCGAAACATCTTTTATTATGACAAAGCCTTATTTGGAACTCAGTACGTGGTTGACCGAGCAGTGGATCATATTGCACTATCCCTGGGAGTTGAACGACAAATCCTGAACATTGTAGCCAGTCCTAAAGGGCTGATTTACGCTGATATAACTCTCATCACAAAAGCTGGTCAAGTATTGGAGTTCAGCAAAGCCAATGGTGTAAGTATTATTCTCCCCCCTCCCCTCCTATTAGTGATAGTATCTGTTAACATCATAGGAAACCGTTGTGCCTGTCGACTGCGAAATTGAATGCATTCGTCCTAATTTATCCACTAAGGGTATACTTGTAGTTGAAAAGGAAGTATGCCAAAAACTTATTTGTCATGGGATGGAAAATGAACTGACAAGCAAAAGGCTGTTTTTAGAGAATTGTGCCACACCATGCACGACTATTTAATCATCACTGGCAAAGGATTTCCTGATTTTGCAACCTCCAAACTTGTACATAATCTTGCCGTTTGCCTCCCAGAAGTTCCTATTTATGGGTTAGTTGACTCGGATCCTTATGGTCTAATGATTTTCATCAAATACAAGTTTGGCTCTAAAGTAGCCTACCAAAGCCACTTGATGGCTGTACCAAGAATGATATATTTGGGGGTCTCAATCACCGATTACCATAGCGGCTGGCTGCCCATGACAGAAAAGGATTGTAACATGGCTCTAAATATTTTAAGCCATTCACATATGACGATGTCCGAGTTTAAAGTTATCAAAGAAGAGCTTCAATTGCAAATATTTCTGGGGAAAAAGGCCGAAATGGATATAGCCAGCAAAAACGGCTCAAAGGGCATTACGGCGTATATTAGAAACAAACTACTGAAATATGAAGAATGAAAAAAAAAAAAAAAAATGAAATCCAGTTTCAAAAATTATCTAGTTCTTTGTCTTTTTTCTAATAAGAGATGAATCTAGCGTCGTCGTTTCTGCCGTAGAGTCGGATGCAGGTTTCGTGCGGATGAGAGAATTGTCAAGAGTGTTTACAGTTGCCTCAATTTTGGGCTTTTTGCGAATAATTGAAGTATCGAGAGTGTTGGTAACAAGGGGAGTATCGGCTACGGTTTTATTTTGGACAAGAGGCGCTGCTTTTTTTTTCACCATGAATGTATCCAATGATCTTGCTACATTTTCGGGCTTTTTGCGTTTTACAGCTAATAAAGTGGTAGGTTGAGCATCGCTAGGAGTATCAAAAGAGGCGTCAGTCCGGGTGCCATTGATCTCTATCTTAGGGTTGCGCCGGATTAAAGTCTCGGTCGCGTGTTGATTAACTTCATAAGACGAATAGTCTAGCGTTGTGATAAACTCTCGTAACGAATCAAAATTCCGGTTCTTTAACGTTGGAATGCTCTCATCCTTTGCTTTTCGAAGCTGCGAGTAGAAAGACTCCGCCGGGTTTACTGAAAACTCAATCCCAATGACCCCAACTTCAAAACTAAGTCGGAACTCCTGCTGAATCTCCAGTTCCATCCAAAACCTCTTTTTGTCGACAGTATCGGCCCGTCGATCATTTACAATGTTGTCAAGAAATCGCGTCAGTGGATCATCTTTAAACCGCGGGATACAGTTGACTGCTGGTAGCTCGGGCATATTGTCTGGCCAAAACACATCGCCAATCTGCCAATTCGTCTTGCTCTCATCACCGGTGCTGGCCGGGAGATAGGACCGGATTGTGTGCGGCTCATTTCCCGGAATCTGGAGTCGGGCGCGGCCAACACTCTTCACAATGGCCCCCTTATTGACCGTATTGTTGAGTACCTTGAGCCACCACCGAATGAGTTTTGCCCCGGGCAGAACGTGCTTTGATGGCAGGTCACCCGAAAGTGGAAATAAGTATTGCTTTTCCGCGCGCGCAAATAAACAGATACGTACGGGTCTCGCAGGGTCCACATAACATTTTAGTATAAACCTGATAATACCACTTGTGGCATCGCCCAACGCCAGCTTTGGGCGCGGGGCTGTGGCCGGTTTGTTGCCAGGAGCCAGCGTATAATGGCCCGTGGTATCGGCCTTTGACACAAAGAGCGTCTGAATACCATTAGGACCCAAATAATCATACACTTCAATCTCGATAGCATAAATGATAACCCCCGCGTGTGCAAGGGCAACAAAATGCGTTGTTAGCACATCGGTTGACGCGGGATCAACTTTGCTTTTCTTTTCGGGCAATGTTTTATATCCACCACGAAATACAAGTGGTCGTACACGTTTACCTTTTGTCTTCCAATGGAAAACCACAAATGGAGTTTCTGTCGCGGGTAACAACGGTTTTAACTCTTCTATCAGAATTGTTTTTGCGTTCATTATTGGATAATTGTCGTGAAATGTAAATGTAAGTAAGATTTCAAGGTGAAGAAGAAGAATAAAGTCCCAAAATTGAATGAAAACAACCAAAAGCGTCTAATTTTACGCGACGCGCGTGGCATGAACTCTCACCATTGTAAAATCTATTGATTAAAAACAGACGAAATAAAATAATTTAGACATATACCATTCATTTATAAATACTTTATGCATTGGGATACTCGCTCTTGTACTCATCGGGGTAAAAAATCAGTCTCTCGGTTGGCTGATTCGTGAGAATGACCATTCTAATAACACCGCCGGAGCTGCCATCCCACTTAATGGCCTCAGCGAGCGACGTCTTAACAAAAGCGACAGCCTGATCCTTTGTAAAATCTTTTCTAAAAAATTTGTCGCAGTAACCGTAAATGAAAGTAGATCCACTACCGGCAATAGCATAGTCTTGCTTGTGTAAACTGCCGCCGAGAGGGACACTGTAGACCTCGCCTCCGGTTTTCTCGTCATAACCAGCAACAATAATTCCGGCAGTGAGATTGTCCTTATTCGAGTATGTGATTTCTTGGAAAATAGATGCGGCAACTTTGGCGGAGGGAGCCTTGCCGTTCTCTGCGGCGTACATCTGGAGATGGTAATGAACGATATCAGCAACAGCCTGAGTATCAGCTGCCGAACCCGACCTAAAACACGTTAGCTTTTGTCATAAACCGTTTTAAAGGAAAATTCGTGATCACATACCGACCTAAGAAGAGGCGTTAGCAAAAAAAAATATTAGAAATAAAAGCATACAAGTGAGACTGATAGCCTATCTACTTACAGCACCAAATTTTATCGTGAACTTGTGTTAACTTATCAGTGACACTAAAAGCCGGTTAGCAAAAGCCCTGCAAAAACGCAATGGCTAGACCTACCGATTGGCGATAAAAGCGCCGGTTGTTGTACGACTGCATCTAAGTTAGTATCCTGATTCTAAAAACGCAATATTGCCACCAAACATACCTGTCGGCACCGAGGATAATGCCGCCATCGAATTTTACGGCCATACTAAGTATCAAAGTGTTAGTAAGGAGACAATTGGCTCCTGAAAGCTCGCAGGGCTTGTTCGCCACTGACGTAGACTTACATAGAGGTACCTAAGCTATTAGAGGGGGAAGACGGTTAGTACGGGAACAATTGAAGCAAAACAATGGCAAGCAAACCTACTTAACCTCACCCTTCTTCAGGGCATTCATGTCAATGCTAACTCCGTTCATATTTGTGATTGTGATGGTCTCGTTGGGGGCGGTTGATGGTGATGGGATCGTGGCGGAAGGTGCATTTGGTCGCCGTGACGGAAACTTGGGAAAAGAGAAAGGGAAGAGCGTGCTTAAATGTGCGCAGTGCTGGTATATACGCTGACACCGTGCAACACCAAATCGATTGAAATAAAAAATTTC
The DNA here is from genome assembly GCA_030567025.1 of Geotrichum europaeum. Taxonomy (NCBI): domain Eukaryota; kingdom Fungi; phylum Ascomycota; class Dipodascomycetes; order Dipodascales; family Dipodascaceae; genus Geotrichum; species Geotrichum europaeum. The sequence goes on from JAKUCA010000239.1 coordinate 12,383, forward strand.
ACATCTCAAACCTCCTACTTTAACCATCACCAGCATTAGCCATGTCTTTCGATAAGATCTTTAGTCTCCCTACCTTTTCTAACAACACTGATCCTTGGGGTCCTCCCACCGCCATTTCTGAGTCGCTCAAGTTTAATGACGTTCCCTATGCGCCTTATTCCAAGAACGACAAGCTTGGCAAGGTTGCCGACTGGTCTGAGTCTGTGAAGGATCTCAAGGACAACAAGAGACAGCAGCAGCGTGGCTACCGCGATCCTTACCACGCCTACGGTGCTAACGCCGCCGCTTCCTTCTTCAACAATGACGAGGATGGAGATAACGCCTCTTTCTCTGTTGTTGACAACACCAAGACTCGCCAGCCCACCGTTTTCAAGGCCAAGGGCCGTGCCAACATTAACCCCCGTACTGGTCCCAACACCCGTGCCGCCCAAAAGCCCCCTGCTGGCCGTGGCGACCCCAGAAACCAACCCCGCAACACTGGCCGCAAGAGATACCCCTGGATGGACGACAAGCCCCAGAAGAATCGCGACGCTTCTGTCAAGGTTACTGACGAATGGGAGCTCATCCAGTCCAACAAGTTCAACGAGCTGCAGAAACTCTCCTTCGATGTCCCGCCTGGCAAGGATGTTGGAACTTACGGTTATGTTTCTCCTTACAACAGAGGCCTTGATAAGCCCCGCTTAAACCAAAACCTCAAGACTCTCGACAGAACTATTTTCAATGTCACCACCTCTGAGGATCCTGTCATCCAGAAGCTTGCTGAGGAGAACGCTGCCTCGGTTTTTGCTACTGACGCTATCATTTCTCTTCTTATGTGTACCACCAAGTCTGTCAACCCTTGGGATATCATCATCAACAAGTCTGGCGACAAGATTTTCTTTGACAAGAGAGACGGTGGTCCCCTCGACATTCTCTCTGTTGACGAGAACTCCACTGAAGTCCCTGCTGACTCCACTGACAAGTCCAACATTAACAGTGCTCAAAACCTTGCCATCGAGGCTACTTACATCAACCAGAACTTTGCTGTCAATGCTATTTTGGAGAACGACCCCAAAAAGGTCAAGTTTTCTAATCCCAACCCCTTCTACAACGCCGATGAGGAGCAGGATCCTCTCCTTTCTCATGGTTACCGCTACAAGTCTTTCAACCTGGCCGAGTCTCCCGAGGCCGAGCCTATTAACCTTATTGTGAGAACTGAAGTTGATGCCGTCATCCCTGGTAAGACTCCCTCTTTCGTCAACGTTAGAGCCCTCAACGAGTACGGCCCTAACGGTATCCTTGAGTGGAAGAACAAGTTTGCCAACCAGCGTGGTGCTATTGTCACTGCTGAGATGAAGAAGAACTTGTGCAAGCTTTCCAGATGGACTGCCCAGAGTATTCTTGCCGGCGCCTCTTCTCTCAAGATTGGTTTTGTCTCCCGTCAGACCCCCAAGGATAACACCAAGCACGTTATTGTCGGTGTTATTGGCCAGGTCCCCACCCAGCTTGCTAACCAGATTAACCTGAACATTGGTAACGGTTGGGGTATTGTCAAGTCTATTGTCAACATTGCTACTGCTTTGGACGATGGTAAGTACATTTTGATGAAGGACCCCAACAGTCCTACCATCATGATTTACAGAGTCCCTGCCAACTCTTTTGAGTCTGAGGAGTAATTGTAAAAAAAAAAAAGTATTCATGTTTTTTGTTATTTAATATAAAATATTCTGCTGCTGTTTTTTTTTTTTGTTTATTTGCATCTATTTACAAGAGTATGTAGGTCTAAATAATTAATCTCGGGGAGTAAATGGTGTTCTGCTATGGGAGGACAGAGGCAAAATCCGTCTGGATCGATTTCGTGTAGGGGTCCTCAATATTGAGCTTGGTGAATTCCACTCATGATCAACGTAGGAGTCCATGGCAGAGTGACTAGACATGACCGAGCCGCGCGACGATGACAACGACATTTGCGAGAGTCGTCCAACAAAATTGCGCTGAATCCGCCCGCGCCAGTGACGCCAATAGACTCTCAATTTAAGATCAGCAAGTCGATGCTCAAAATCAATTGCCATTTTTTGTTTCATGTTGAGTTTAAACATGCGCATTTTCCAGGCCCGGAATGCTTGAACGAGAGCAGGGCGTGCAACGCTTGGAAGGATTTCAACAAGCATGGAGTCAAGAGCGTCAACCGATACTTTGGAGTCTCGCCAAAGCTGAAACGATTGCATCAAAAGTTTCCGATTATTCTGCTCTACAACCTCTTCGATCTGATTAGAGGTTTCAATTGTTCTTATGAGCCAATGACTCCAGTATTTTTGCTGTAAGAGCCTACTTGTCTGTGAATAAAATGCTAACGCCTGGAATACAAGGTCCTCCTTTTCAAGGTATTTACTCTCCCATTGAGTGAAAAACTTTTGTTCCAGGCGCTGCTTTTTCTCGATAATATATCGATCCAGTCGGGCATAAACATTTCTTTTTTTGCGTTGAAGACTTGCGTTTTTCCAGATTTGAAAATACCGGGACAGTGTTTTTTCCTTTGATATTGCGATTGCTTTTGCTGAGTTGTGAACAACCACATCATATTGATGAAATAAAGTGGATAAAGCGGCTGTAGCAATGTTGTCATAATAAATATCTTCAGCATCAAGTGCCATGTTCAGGACTTCAGTGAGTCTTGTCTTCCACGTATAAAAAACTCGTTTTGCTATTCGGATGTCAAGATAAAACTCGAAATTTGAAAGCTTTTCGTCAACCTGTGTATTCTTTTTATCAAGTTTGAGCTGCCAGTATGCCATTACACTTGCTGCCAGTTTAGTGTTATGTAGTCGTTTTAGTCTCAGCAAACGTTGTTTAAGATACCAGTTTCTGTATGAGTCCCAAACCTGATCTCGGGATCTCAGGACAATTAGCCTATGGGCTCGGCAATTGAGTCGCCAAGTGCGAAAACAGTTGCTAAGGCAAGTGATATTTCGAAACTGACTCGCTGTAATCGACATGCGTGCTTTGAGTTTCCACTCACCAAAAATTAGGCTAGCTTGCTTTTTGGATAAAAAATAAGTGAAATTATTAAGTAATAATTCGTGCTGCTGTTTTTTTCTCCATTTACGAAATGTTTTCAATAAAATATTGAGATCAAAAAGCACAAGCTTGTTTTCCAAATCACGTAAATACCAATGTCGTTCTTTCCATGCCGACAGCACATCTTCAAGATATATTTGTCGATTTGCATGAAATATTTCTGCATCAAGCGTATGAATGAGTTTAGTTTTGTTAACCCAAATGTCGAGGTACTGTTTGATAATCCTTGTGTTGTGATGTTTTGTGATTCTTTGCTCGTTAGTTATCTGTCGCCAGCTAGTAAACCACGATCGAAGAGAGTTAGTCCAGTACATTGAATCAGCTTTAGCTTTCTGGTGCATTATTGTTTTAGTCTTCTCGCTCCAGTTTCTGAGGGCGTTGGCGGACAGTTGCCATTCAGCTCTTTTAGCCCTTTGTACAACTGCTTGATGTATTTCCCCCGGATTAGTAAAAAGCATTTCTCGAAACTGAATTTCACGTTTTTGAATAACTTGAATCTCGCGCTCAATGAGACTGAAATACCGATCGTGCCATATACGAAATGCCTTGCAGTAGGTGTTGAAAAGGTCTCTTTCGCGGGCGACGCTAATCAGACGCGTCTGCTTCTCTTTCAAAAAGTTGAGCGACTCATGCCAAACAAGTAAAAACCTTTCCTTTGTGCTTGATTCAAATTTGTCAAGTTCCTTGCTGAGAACTATTGTATCAGCCCGCTCAATCTCGTCATCATCGTTTTCGTAGAGCTTTGGCAGCAGGTTTTCTAAGCGTTTCAACCAGGTTGGTTCATCAATTTGGCACAAATTTGCAAATATATTCAGGCATACAAAGTAGTTAGAGTAGAGTGTTGGCGTTAGCTCATTTGAGTAAGTAAAGTCTTCAAAAGCTTTGAACAGATCAGTAAACAAGTGTTGACCGGCCTGTGCTGCAATCTGATCTGCCAGCCCCGCCGTTATCTTTAGAATATCGTGATCCGTATCATGAAGCATCAGTGTACTGATAACCAATAAATCTTCGTTTTCATTTGCAGTGTCTTCAAAAGAATTAATGAGCAGCGTCGAAGACGTGCTAGCAGACGCGTCTGCGCTTGCCTGAGATCTGTATTTCACTTCACCAATTTGTTGATTCAGCTCGAGTGGTTGCTGGGCTCTTTGAAGTGTAAGCGGCAACGGCATGTGTGCAACTGGTTTGATAAATATTCAGAGACATCTCATGAGTTTTCAGAATGTCACACCCCTGCTTTCTTTGATCCTCTGTCCAAAAGCGAAAGATATTCACCAGTTCTGGCGTTGTAAAAAGTTCTGGATCGCGTATTTTCAACTTGGGTGGGTAAGGGCTAAAAAGTCGACAAAATGTGCGTGTCACTTTTTTTCGTTTCCTCCTTCTTCCTCTTCTCTCCTTCTCAGCGCCAGAAACTAACCTACCGTCTCACGATCCCGTGCTTTATAAGTTTTAGATAGGAGAGGTCAATTGGTTTCATTTGTTTGGAATTTCTCAAGTCTTTTGGATTTATTTTGAAATTATCCGCCACTAGTGTTGCTCAGCTTCAGACACTACTAATATCACGGAAGCCATCTATCGGATCGACTAAATATGAAATTCTCCAACAGTCCTTTGATTCTGGGATTAACGGCCAGTACCCTGCTCAATGGGACTCTCGCATTCAAGCCCCCTCAGGTTTTTGAAAACTCCAATTTTGTCAGATCTTTTGATTTAACCGGATCTTACGTAAAGGAGTCAATTGCCATTGAAGTGAAAAATATTGGCGACAAGCCCGAGTCGGTATACTACTACGCTGTACCCCAGAGCCAGGCTGAGAGTATTGCGGTGATTGAGGGCAGAGAAGACAAGGGTCGTGTGGCTGCTGTCAATCTTGATCTCATTAAAGAGGAAGACGATGAAACGTGAGTATGGCAGCTGCAACCTGTTCTGATTCAATTCTAACTAGAGTATAGAGGTGCCTCGTTTTACAAAATTGAGCTTTCCTCGCCTTTGAAGCCTGAAGAGACCACTACCTTGCAACTGGGTGTTGCCTATACCAACCGCTACGTCCCTACTCCTGAGTTTGGTACTCAATTCGACTCTCAGTTGTTTGTTTTTGAAGATTCTCGTTACGCATTCAGTGCCTACCCTTCTGCTGAGCAGGTTCTCAATATTGGGTAAGTACAAATCTCATTTCTTTTTTTTTCTTTTTTTTTTTGCAATTATATTCTAACATGATTCCTTTTTAGCACTTACGGCCTTCAGATCTCTGATCTTTCTTCCACTGAAGATCCTACTATTGAAGGCACCACTTTGAAATACGGCCCCTTTGAGGATGTAGCTCCTTACACATCTGAGGAGCTGCAAATCAAGTTTGAAAACCCCAAGCCTCTTCTCAAAGCTACCAAGCTTCAAAGAGACATTTGGATTTCACACTGGGGTAGCACTGCTTCTTTCGAAGAATTCTACCAGATGCATAACCCCGGTACCAAGTTGAAGGACAACAGCTTTTCTAGACTTGACTATGCCCGTCGCACCAATTCCTACAACCTTAATGTAGCTGCTACAAGAAATATTGACATCAAGCTCCCTCCTTATGCTAGAGAACCTTACTATACTGATCTGGTTGGCAACGTCAGCACCAGTAACTTTAGACAGGAGAGTACTGGCTCGCTCTTGCAGCTAAGATCTAGATATCCCATTTTTGGTGGCTGGAACTACAACTTCACCATTGGCTGGAATGTTGACCTTAAGTTCTTCAACAGAGTCATTGGTGAGAACAGATATTTGCTGAAGCTTCCCCTGTTGGAGGGTCCTGAAGATATCTCCTACGATGAGGTTGTGATCAACATTATTTTGCCTGAGGGATCGCGGGATATCGATCTCTCTGCTCTGACTCCCTCTGTTCCTGAGTCAATTAACGTCGTTAAGAGCTACCTTGACTTCTTTGGTCGTCCTACGATTCAGCTGCGTTATGACAACGTTATTGATAACTATCGCAGAAGTGAAGTCTTTGTCTCCTACACATTTACCAAACAAGACGCGCTGAAAAAACCCGCCGTCATCTCTGCTGTTTTTGTGGGCTTCTTTTCCGTCTTTTTATTCCTGGCCAAAATTGACATTGGCATCACGCCCAAGAAGAAATAGTTGAATGATAAAAGTTTGGGTTTTATTTTATCTTTTTTAATTACATATAATTTACAAAAAACTCAAAAAAAAAAAAAAAAAAAAAAACGTGGGTTTGGGACTAATTTTGCCACTAATATTATGACAGATGCCATAGTAAGTCACAAAAGCGATAACAAGAATTTGTGTAAGCCTTTTGTTATTTTCTTCCTCAATTTTAAAAATAGCCATAATTACTTTTTTTTTGCTTGTTTGTATATTTTGTCCATCAGAGCTAATCCCGAATTGGGGCGTTTCCTACCACTTTCTTTTTTTTTAAAAAAAAAAAGAAAAGTCCACATTGTCCGCTTTTGTCTCTTTTTCTCGCCAATTTCCATCTTGTTTGAGGACCACAATTTTTGTTTTTAAGCCTTTTTTTTGGGGAGGAAAGGATTGCAGCCATAGTGTCGTTATCTATTTTAGCGGCTGTTTGGACGCGTAAGCCTATTGCGTCTGCTTCTCTCTTTACTTCCCTACGGTCTTGGCGGTAACATGGGCATTCGTAACCCTGCTTAGACCCAAAGGGCTACTTTTAAAACAGCGGTAGGACCAAAGTACATACAAATGAATAAATAAAAAATAAAAATAAAAAAAGGGTATAGGGGCGGCTCATTTAGTTTTTTTTTTTAGTCGTTTGACCCATAGTAAATGTTAGACATTTTGTAAGTAACAAAGAACTAGAAACAGCCAATATAACCTGACTACGATTGGGCTTGCTGATAAGCGCAAGATACAAAACGGAGAAAGTCTCAAACAAATCAAAAATTTGTCTTTCCTCCGAGAACCCTTTTTTTTTTTTTTTTTTTTTGCTTTCTCAAACTTTGAAGCCAAAATTGGAGGTATACACAAACCCTTAAGGGGGCGGTCTCGCTGTTTGGAGATACTGCTGGTGGTAGTAAGAATGTACATCGGAACGCACGCTTGTGCAATACCGTTTTTTTTGTTTTTTTGTTGTTGTTGTTTTTTTGATAAAGATTTGTTGCACTAGCACTTAATATTTTTTTACTCACCAAGTTCGCTGTATTCAGGGGGGGTATTTTGGCCATGAATAAGCCTAAGTTCTAAGGATATCGTGAAATTTGTTCTGCTGAGTAAAAACATCCTTTTAAGGTTTTGCCATTGATTCAGATTTCCCTGTTCTCCTTGTTTTGTTTTTGGAAATCTCCTGGGCGATTCTGGCATGTCTGTTATTAATTATTATTATTATTATTATTATTATTATTATTATTATTATTATTATTATTAT
>JAKUCA010000240.1:0-19768 GCA_030567025.1 Geotrichum europaeum
ACTTATAGAATATAAAAAGCTTACTGATTTTCTTTTTATTTATTCTTTTTTTTTTTTTTTTTTTTTTTTTTTTTTTTTTTTTTTGTTTACTTTTTTTTTTTTTCCCTTCTCTCCCTTCCTTTCTTCTCTTTTTCTTCCTCTTCGACACGATTTTAGTTTTAAGCCAAAACAAACCCTACATATAAAAATATACAATGAACTCGGCGCTTCTGCCTTCGATCAACATCGATGTCAATTACAAAGATATCAAGGGTGAGTGCCCTCTTTTTTTTTTTTTAACGCATGTCTATTTACTTCTTTTTCTTGTGAGGCTAACAATCATCATCCACAGATGCCTTAACATCCTTCATGAAAGAGTTTAAAGAGGGCAGCGGAAAGATCCAGGATGTGGACATGGACCAACCCAACATTGATGACTACTACATTTTTCCCAAGTACATGAGCCTTTTGCAAAAGGTCTCAAATCGTGAGGTTGATACTATTCTAATTGAGCTAGATGATGCGAAAACCTTCTTCTCCCAGCGCGACGCGGAAGAAAGCACAGAAACAATTAAGGTCCTCGATCATATTCTTCAAAATTGTTCAAGATATATTGAGCTATTTTCGCAGATTGCTGATGAGATTATGCCTGCACCATCAGTCAACATGACATTCAAGGATTCTGTGCTTGATGTAATTCTACACCAACGTCGGCAGCGAAATGAGAGGATAGCACAGGAGCACGCCAACAATGCATACATCTCTGGAGACCCCAACCAACCCAACCCACTGGCCAACGATGACTCAGACATGTTCCCACCCCAGCTAACTAGAAGATACTCACTATACATCAAGCCACCTACCGAGGCAACCCGCACTCCCATCAAGGCGTTTGCCGTCAGAGAGGTCAAGGGCGAGTCCCTTGGCCACTTGATCACTGTCCGCGGTATTGTTACTCGTGTCTCTGACGTCAAGCCTGCTATCCAAGTCAACGCCTACACATGCGATACCTGCGGAGCCGAAAACTTTCAAGAAGTCAAATCAAAACAGTTCATGCCTCTTACAGAATGCACTTCTGAGCAGTGTGTACAGAACAACTCAAAGGGAAAACTTTTCATGTCCTCGCGTGCATCTAAATTCCTGCCATTCCAAGATGTCAAAATTCAGGAATTGGCCAATCAGGTTCCCATTGGCCATATTCCGCGCACCCTGTCTGTTCACCTCAGCGGCAACATTGTTAGAGAAGTTACCCCTGGTGATGAGGTTGATATTAGTGGTATTTACCTTCCTTCCCCACTAACTGGTTTTAGAGCCCTGAGAAACAGCTCGCTACTGACGGAGACTTACCTTGAAGCGCAATATGTGCATCATCACAAGAAACAATACAGTTCGCGTGAGCTGGACGACGCTACTCGTGAGCGCATTTTGGAGCTCAACGCTGATCCCAACATTTACGAGCGCTTGGCCAAGTCAATCGCGCCCGAAATTTATGGCAACATTGATGTTAAAAAGGCGCTGCTGATGGTTCTTGTTGGTGGTGTGACCAAGGAAATGGGTGACGGTATGAAGATTCGTGGTGATATCAACATTTGTCTCATGGGTGATCCTGGTGTGGCCAAGTCGCAGTTATTAAAGTACATTTCCAAGGTTGCCCCAAGAGGTGTCTATACCACCGGTAGAGGTTCATCTGGTGTTGGTCTGACAGCTGCAGTGATGCGTGATCCTGTCACTGACGAAATGGTTCTTGAAGGTGGTGCGCTTGTGCTGGCTGACAATGGTGTCTGCTGTATTGACGAGTTTGACAAAATGGATGATAGTGATCGTACCTCCATCCACGAAGTTATGGAACAGCAAACCATTTCAATTTCCAAAGCCGGTATTTCCACAACACTGAACGCGCGCACGTCAATTCTGGCGGCTGCTAACCCGCTCTACGGTCGCTACAACCCGCGTTTATCGCCGGCCGAAAACATCAATTTGCCAGCAGCATTACTCTCGCGTTTTGATCTTGTGTTTTTGTTGTTAGATACCCCAAGCCGTGAGAGCGACGAAGAGCTGGCCTCGCACGTCACCTACGTGCACATGCATTCGCAGCACCCCGCGCTTGGATTTGAGCCCATTGATCCCAACACGATCCTCCAGTACATCTCGATTGCGCGCCAGCACCGGCCCGTGGTGCCCAAGGAGGTTGCCGACCATGTTGTGGCAGCCTATGTGCGTATGCGCCAAAACCACAAGCGCGATGCCGACACCAAGCGCCAATTTGCCCACACCACGCCGCGTACTTTACTTGGTGTGCTGCGCATTGCCCAAGCCCACGCGCGCTTGCGCTTTGCCGATGTGGTTGACATTAATGACGTGGAAGAAGCGCTGCGATTAATGGATGTTTGTAAGGCTTCGCTGGCTCCTAACAGTGATGGGCTTGGCAGCGAATTTGATCGCGATTCAACCACCACAACGCGCATCTACCGTATTATCCGCAATCTTGCCAATGGTGATGGCTCCGCTTTCAACCCCATGTGGAACATGGACACGATCCGTGAGCGTGTCTTTTCGCAGGGTTTTACCTCGGACCAACTCGACGCCTGTATTGCTGAGTACGAGAGCCTGCATGTGCTTCAGGTCGTTGATAACGGCCGGGTACTCATGTTTGTCGAGTAAAGAAAGAAAGAAAGAAAGAAAAAAAAAAAAAAAAAGGGCTCAGATAAAGAGGATCCCGTTTGCACCTGGTACTCATTTTTGGTTTATTTTATTTTTTATTTTTTTTTGTATAATGTTTATTCTCATGTTCAATCTAATCCCATGTTTTGTTTATTGCAACTTTGACAAAAAAAAAAACTACAGTATATGTTTACTTCAAATGATTGAGAAAAAAACTAAAGAAACAACTATATATATATATATATATATATATATATTGCATGATAAATTAATCGTTAAGAGCATGGGCCTCAACCCAAAAATGTGACGCGTTGTATCTAGCCAGAATATCCTTCGCTTCCTGTTCCGTGTCGGTAGATCGCACACTCCAGCGGTTGAAATTGTTAGTCTTGAGCTCGCCCATCCAAATCAGCAAACATTTATTCGTAGCCATGTCAACGGGAGGCTCCGGGGTGGCCGATGCACTGTCATGCGCACTCGTAGCCTCCGCAACCGCTGGCTTGTCGTTAGCAAGATCATCGGGCTGCTCCCGCGGCGGCGCCCTTTCTGTCCACTTGATCCGGTTCAACATGAGGTTTCTGTAATACTTGACAGCGAGATAGCCGCCCTCTACCACCACAAGGTTGAAATTTGGGTTGAAAACAGTGATACCAGTAAGCGCCTTTTGCTGGGCTACAACATTGACCTTGTACTTGTGTTTAGGATCACCGAGATACTTAATCTTGAATGCTGCGCAGTAAATGCCATGCTTGTCCTTGTCAGCTTCAAGTTTCTTTTGGATTTTCTCGTGGCGTTGCTCAGCCGTCAGCTTTCGCTCCTGGTTCATTGTGTGATGGTCCTCTGCGCGCTGCGCAATGTCCTTCTTGACTTTGAGCTCAACCTGCGTAGGATCCTTGATGGCCTCGTTTGTGAGTACCGACATAAGGTTCGACAACTTGACCTTAGGAGGCGGCGCTGGATCAAGACCAAGTCGAATACGATCCTGTTTCTCTTTGTGCTTCTCTGCACGAGTGTTTTTCCTTAACCGTTTCATCTCCTTCTTGGTAAGATGATATTTGATTTCCTTGGGCTGGTATTTCTCCCAGGGCGCCGAAATTGGAATCGGGTGCTGGATATAAATAGTGATTGGCTTGGGGTTAATCTCGCTCGTGGCGTAAGTTTTCCGGCCGATACTATCTTCTTGAAGAAGAGCTTCATCCCACCATTCAACAGCAGGGGGCATTTCTGGGCGGATAGCCTTTTCATTGGCAACAGCATCCGTTTCAACCCCTTCAATCTTGTGGCTAGTTCGTTGACGCTCCTCTTCTTGCTGTCGTTCAAGCTCGGCCTGTTCAGCCTGACGTCGCAGTTCATTGGCCTTTTCAATAAACTTTCCGTGCGGATTAAAAACAAGACCACGTCGTCGCTGGGCTTCTCGCCGAGCTGAGCCCACAACCTCTAAGTTTTCGTCATAGTAAATGTTACTGACCGGCTTGATTTCGACCCGGCTTTGTGCGGCTGCTGCTCCTTTTTTAAATCCGCTCTTCCAGTTATTGTGATTTCCTCCGTTACCTTGATTGATATTGCTGCTAATACTAGGCTTGCTTAGAGATCCAATAGCAGTGGGATCCGATCCCAGCAATAATGGATGGATAGCAGTGTTTAAACCGCTGCCAAACTTGCTGGATTCTCTGCTACTAGGCTGTGAATTCAAGTTAGCTTCCTTTTGCAGTGCCAATCTGGCCTTGATAGCCTCTACTCTTGCCGAAGCCGAAGTTTGTGATGCTGATGGTGGTGGCGGCGGCGGCTTTGACGCGGAAGCTGGCGGAGGCGGCATTTTCGAAGCCGGAGGACCGGGTCGTGAGGGTGGCGGTCGTGAAGGCGGCGGTGCCGGTCGCGACGACGCAGGAGGAGGAGGCCGCGATGACAAAGGTGCCGGTGGTCGTGCTGACAGTGCTGATGCCCGCGCATTCGCAGCAATTGACTGTGCTTTGGCCTTAGCCTCAGCTACCATCTGCGCCGGACTCTTCCTAGGTGGTGGAGGCTGCTCAAAAAAAATAAAAAAAAATAAAAAAAAAATGAAAAAGTTAGTTACTATTTTCTTTTGTTTAATGGCAGTAATCAAATCAATACACCTACATCATGCTTGGATTTCTTTGATGGCGGCGGCGCATCCAACGGCGCATACCTTTTTCTACTGTTTCCGCTCATATTGTTCCGAGAGATTTGAGCCGAGTATATAAAATAGTAGTAGTAGTCAGAAAGTTCAACTTAAGATGGGAAATTTTAACGGCAAGCACCGGTTAGGGTTTTTTTTTTTTGTTAAGTCCCAGCATGCTTTTAACAGACAATGTAATTACCAGTTTAGATCCCAACTGACTTTTTTTTTTTTGGACTTCGCATGTTTGGTGAACCTTGACTTTGTGATAGTTGTTGACCAGTCTGCCCTCTACTGCTGCTGCTCACGAGTTCCCCGCCCGGTTTAGCAACGACCACGCAGTTATGAAGTCTCCAGCTGCCGGCTTGTCTTCCAATTGGAAGGCTCTTCAGAGTCGCCTAAAGTCATCCTCCGCATCATCATCATCATCATCATCATCCACCATGGCGACAACGACGACTACCACTACGGCTCGTCCTAGCGTATCGTCGGCATCATCGTCCAAAGTTGGCAAACCTCTGCCCAAGGCTAAATCTAAATTCAAGCTGCGTTCAACTCCTAAGACTACACGCCCGTCTTCTTCGTCTTCTGCTCAAAAGCTTCGATCCATATCTACTGCTATTGCAACTCAAAATTCGGAAAGCGCCAACAACATGACCCAGGGATCATCTAGTCTCCACCAGCAATTGCTTTCGTTGCAACCATCTTCGGCAGGCGCCATTAAACGAACGGGTAATCATGTTGCCCTTGACTGCGAGTTTGTTGGATCTAAACAACCCAATGGTAGCGAAATTTCCCTCCTTGCACGCGTCTCCATTGTCAATTATTTTGGCACCGTTTTAATGGACGACTTTGTTAAGCCCGAGCCCAACCAACGGATCACTGATTTTCGTACTTGGGTAAGTGGGGTCACGCCTAAAGATGTACTTTATAATCCGCAAGCAATCGCATATAAGGAAGCGGTTAAAAAGGTGGCCGATTTGATTCATGATCGGACGCTGGTGGGGCATGCGCTTTCCCACGATCTCAAAGTATTACAACTTACGCATCCGCCCTTGCTTACCAAAGATACTGCGCAGAGTTTATATCTTAAGAAACAAGCTGGAGTACGGGGTAAGGCAAAGCCTAGTCTTAAAAAACTTACAGCTTTGTTGCTAAATGAGACTATTCAGACTGGTCAGCATTCTTCAGTTGAGGATGCTAGAGCTGCTATGCTACTTTACCGCAAGTTCAAAGATGAGTTTTAAGATGGTGAAACTTTTTTTTTTTTCACCTTATGGTTTCATTTATTTATTTACAATACACATTAAGACAACAGTCACCTAAAAGTAACGACAATAATGATGAGATGATAGTTAACTAGTGTGTAGGTTACGGCATTCAAGTATGATAGAAAAAAAAAACATTAGAGATACATCATAAAAAAAAAACAATAAATTATGAAACTTCATTAACCCAGAACACATGTATAAAATGTACTTCTTTTTTTTATCCCATGAGACAAAAGCATGCCAATCATCGTCTTTGATGAGAATTGAGAGAAGAAGGAGGAGGCAGGCCGCGTTCATTACTTTCTTTGGACATGCAGTCATAGCCTCCATAAGGTGGATTGGCCAAGGCAACTGGTTGTCCGGGATTAGGCAACGGGAGCGTGCTTCGAGTGTTTGAGAAAAATGATGAATGTTGAGTGACTTGGTCAACAGCTTGATCAGGTGCACGCATGTGATTGTACGAGTTGAACGTCGGCTGTTGGCCAGTGATCGAACTGGGGTATACAGAGGATGGTGTAGATGATATTGTGTTGAGAATGCTAGGACCAATCGAATTAGAACCAAAGTTGGGTCGCCCACTCAAAGAAGGTAATGAGAGGTATCCTGAACGATTTGATGGTTGCTCAGGATTGTAGGGAGATCCAAGCACAGAACTGGAGTTTCCAACAAGCGCAGAAGCGGCAGAAGACTCAGCAGAAGCACTGTCAACACCTCTAGTCTGGTCTGCAAACATAGTTGAAAATGGACGAGAAGAAGAATTTGGAGTAATTCCTGCAAGCGAGGGCAGTAAAACCTGACCTTTTGAATTCTGTGTAAACGAAGATGCAACAGGAGGTGCTGCCGGTGTAATCAATTCTCTTGCAGCATCGTACCAACCGGTTCTACCAGGCTGAAAAATCGGGGTGGTCACAGGCTGAGCCGGTTTCAAAAGAGCAGACGCTGGACGAGACTCATTGCTAGAAACAGGATTAAGCAGACTGGAAAGAGAATTAGGCCGCGATTTGGGGACAGAATAGGTACTAGGTAAAGGTACGTAAGAATTGGTGCTGGTAGAAGCAGTAGAACTGTTATACGTGCGAGCAGGCATGTCAGTGATGTTAGACAAAGCCATGCCTCTGCTACCATTTGAAACCGTACGCTGGTGGCTAAGACCGCTCTTAATCTCGCCAGAAATAGGGTCATATGATTGGCTATAGTAAGAAACCTGATTCTCTTGTTTTTTGCCAGCTTGCTCCTTCTCTTGTTGTTGATGCAGATAGTAACCATTATTGGCACCAGCAGGCAAGGTCTGTCCAGGCAAATAGTATCCAGGCCTAGTGATTGTTTCCATAGATCTGGCAGAGGGCAGAGAAGAAATGCTAGAGGTAGTTGCAGTGATGCCATTATAAGAAAACGAGGTCTTGTTTTCCGTATTGTAACCCTGAGTCAAAAGAGCGGAAGGCTGATGATCTGTAAGCTTAGGTAGAGGCTTAATCTGGTTCTGGGGAGATGAAGACCGACTGAGCGCAGGCGGCACAGGAAGAGTTCTGTTATTACCAGATAGAGAAGCAATAGACAAAGGCTTGGAATAATTAGATTCATCAGAAGTTTGCAAGAGACTTTGGATGGAAGAATGAGCAGGACGAGATTGTGCAAATGGTACTGCTTGTTCTTGAAGATGTTGAGGCTGGAGTTGATGATGCTGGAAGAGTTGTGGTTGTAATTGAGAGTGAGAATGTACCGGTTGTGGTTGTGACTGTTGGTAGGTAGAAGGGCTTGATGTCCTGTTAATGTATCTCTTGTCTAACGCGTTGCGGAGAGCGGCTTCAGCGGATGATGGCTGTTGAACAGGTAAAGTGTTGGGTCTTAAATCATCGTTGAGATTTGAAGGGGTCACAGGTCGCTGAACAGGTGTAGAAACAGCCGAGTTTCCACGAGAATGGGTAGAGTCGCCGTGAGGTTTGCGCTTGCGAACATCAAGATCAATAGTGTCTGGCGGGGCAGGAACAGGAATATCGTTAGCAATTTTCTCATCCGTCTCGGCAGCTAGCTTAATCCACTCTTGATTTTTAGAGCAGTGATTTTTGACCATGACATAACTCTTAGTCTTGAAGTGCTTGGCAATCTTTGCCCAATTTGAACCATAGGAAAGAAGTAGTTGCTGAAACAAATTGTTTTCCGAAACACTCCAGTAACTTTTTTGTTGTGAAGAACTGGGAACATCAGAAGTTTCGGGCAAAGGAGAATTGGTATCAATGGTCTCACTTTCCTCAACTTTTTTCTTTTCTTTCAAGGCCTTTGCAGCAGCTCCTCTAGCCTTCTTTACACGCTTGCGAGTACTTTCGGCCGGAGCCTCAGCATCGGGAGCTTGACGTTTCCTGTCAGAGTCGTCCGCTGCTTTCACAGGCACAGCAGGAACAGTTCCATTAACTTCAATCTTTACAGCAGGATCAGATAAAACCTCCGGTTTGAGCTCTTCGGTTGCAAGAGCAAGCTCAGCGGCGTTACGAGCAATAGCTTTCTCCTTTTCCTTTTGAGCCTTTTTACGACCCTTTCTTGTAGTGCGACGATTGCGGTTGAGCAGGAGGGACTTGTAATCAACCTGCTTTTTGGTTTGGTAATAATGCAATACACAATCGTTGAAAGAGCGTCTACCACCCATGACCTTGGAAATCTTGCCAAATTGCTTGGGCGACAAAACATACGCCTCACAAAAGGCCTCATGTTCCTCAGGAGTGAAATTATCGACATTGTCGGACATCAAACGTTTGTAAGGAATAGATTTGTCGGCCACAAAATTGTTGGTGTCAACATATCGAATTTCATCACGTTCAATGGGATCAAAGATTAGAGAGGGAACAACAGCAGAAGTGAGCTTGGCTCTAACAGAAGGATCTCTAGCACTTTCTCTCTCAAGGTTAGCAAGAATCTCCATGTACTCGGCTTCGCTTCTAACAGAATCACCATGGTTACGGCTTCTTCTTGAGCTTCCCGACGCGTTTGAGTCAACCAGCAATGCGTCATTCTCTTGCTTTAAAGAGGTGAAGTTGTGAGAATTCTCCGAAGCTTTGCAGTACCTTAACCAAGAAGTTTTCAATTTTTTAAACCTCTGTTGGTAAATGATAGAACCCTCATGCAGCTGTTTCTTATGTTCAGAGATCTGATTAAAAAGTACTTTGCAAACCTTAAAATCATTGGTTTTCTGGTTCTGCAAGTAGAATGGATACTCTTCCAAAGATTTGATGGGCTTAGCCGAGATGTATTTCATGTTGGCATGTAGTTCTGATTCAGAAAGTTGTTGTATGTCATGAATACCTTGCTCAAGTTTGTTAAGAGGAAAAATAAGAGGCAGGTCTTCTTCATTCTTCAAAACCTTCAATGGTCGTTTCTCAAGAGGTGGGATTATAGCAGTTCTGCGAAGAAACTCACGGTCTGTCTCTGACAAGACAGGCATATCAGCCATTTCAACATCAGCATGAGGTGTTACATCTTTCTCGCCATTAATATTCACTGATTTGTTCTCAGCTCCAGTCAAGGATTTGATTTCGGATCTAGCTGATTGAGCGTAGAGAGAAGTAGGTTCAGTTTTAGTATCCTTAGCAGTTTCTGTAACATCCAAACTCTCATGAGCCTTGTCTTTTGTTGCAACTTTTGAAACAATGTGGTTGACTGGATTTGAGACGGTTATAGCTGAAGCTTGCTGCCCATCAGTAGAAATGACAGTTTGAAAAGCTATTTCAGGATTAGCGTCAGGGTTCACTTCCTTCGTCAAATCTTCCCGAGAGGAATACTTAATAATGCTTTTCACAGCACTCTTGGGCTCACTAATCAGATCATTGACAGGCTTGTTCCCTAACTCAAAGTTCAATTCAACGTTCGATCCAGACTTTGATTCAGGCTTCGACTCAGGTTTCGACTCATGCTTCGACTCAGACTTCAATTCAGGCTTTGATTCAGGCTCAGATTCAGCCTTCGACTCAAGCTTTGATTGAGGTTTTGATTCAGGCTTCGACTCAGTTTTCGAGTCAGACTTGGATTGAGACTCAGATTTAGGATTGAGCTGATGTTTTGACTGAGAGTTTGTGTCAAGCTTTGATTCAAAAGTCAATCCAAGCTTGGGTTCATCCTTAGCGTCTTCTCTAATCTTGAGATCGTTTTTTGCTTTGCCATTAGTATCAGGTTTAACCTTAAGGCTTGAGTTGTTGGTGATGTCTGTCTTTGATTCAAGATTTGAACCCGAGACATTCACAGGCTTTGATGATGGCTTGGACTTTATAGAGGAGCTAGACTTGGAGTCAGAAAGGGGGTTCGGTTTATTGGGATTTAGAGTCTTAGGCTCAGGCTTAGACTCAGACTCAGGTTTTGACTTGATTGAAATCTCAGGCTTCGAATCAGATTTCAACTTGACATTAGTTTCAGTCTTGGATTCAGGCTTCGACTTTGCACTAGTATCAACCTCCAATTCAAAACCTTTTCTAGAGATAAATTTTGATTTCGATCCAGGTATTGGCTCAGTTTCAGCAATGGGATTCCGCCTATCTTTTAAATCAACGTTCAACTCATTCTTTTGGGTTTCCTTCGAACCTTTAGAAATAGTTGATGAGCTCTTGAGAATAGTAACTTCCCCAACGGAGCCCACTGACTTGGACAGCAGCTTCGAGATCGGCCTAAACTTGGATTCAGAACTTGGTGCACATACTTTGGTTGCCGACCCGGTCGAAACGGTAGAAGTCAGTTGAGCTTTCTTTAATAGTTTAGGCCCTGAAGTAGCATCAAGAATTGTCGTATTTTTTGCTTGAGCCGTTTCTGATAAAATAGGAGACACCTTGCTGGGAATATTGTGAGGAGCGTTTGCCTTTCTTTCCTTCTCAACTAGAGCGAGTTTTGAATCATTAACCTTATTCGGATTTTCTACAGAAATAGACTCTTGTTTTTCCTTATCATCTTGTTTCTTGCTGGTATCCTGCATTGATCCATTTCGAATAGCTGAAGGGGAACTTCGAGAAATAACCTTTGCTTTCTTTTCGGCTACTTCTTCCGACCTAGAAGTATGAATAGGGGAGAGTTCAAGCTGCTCTGGCTTTTTGTTGCTGAGAGCTTTAGTCTTGCCAAAAACATCGCTTTGTAGCTTAGGTTTACTATTTGAGGTACCATTCAATGTATCAGTAGATGATGTACTAGCAGCCGATTTGTCAGGTTTAATAGGAGCTGGTTTAGCAATAGAATTTTTCAACACTTCGTGTAAATTCGGCTTGGAACTTGATGATGATGTAGATTTGGAGCGAGAGGGTTCCACAGATGTGGCATTGGAACTACTGGGTGTACTGTTAAGAGAAGATGAAGCTGTCGATTCAAGAGAGCCCAACAGTGAAGAGGTTCTTTGTGTTGGTAATGCGGGAGAAGTAGTAGTCGATGAGCGGGTACTTACCGCTTTAGGTCGAGGCTTTTCTACCTGCTTCGAAGAGGTTGATGGCTGAGATGTTTGGGGTTGATTGACCTGGCGCTTGCTTTCAGGCTCTCGCTTTTTAGCAGGTTCGCCATTTTCCCCAAGTAAATGAGGGAAAAGATCATCAGATCCAGGCGGAGGCCGTGATGTAAGCTCTTTACGTGAAGATGATGCGTTTCTATCAAAAGACACAGAGTTATTCGGAGAATGATCAGAAGTTCTTCCAGAAAGAGATTTAGAATGTGTGGGATGCTCCGAGGATAAACCGGTGCGTGAATCCGCAGGCTTTACAGCAGTAGATGTTGAAACGAGATCATGCTCATCTCGGGAAGATCTGTACTTGTCTCTTTCAGTGTTACTGGGCGGGCCATAGTCGCGTCGTTTAGGAGGAGGTGGATAATCTGAGCCTCTATCTTTCGAGTAAGGATCGTATCGACTGTCTTTCAAGTACGGATCTCGAGGGGCACCGGGCCTGTCGCGGTCGTAGCGAGAATGCCGTCCTTCGCGCTTATCACGAAGTTCGCGTTCGCGTTCCATCTCCCATAGCCGATCTCTGTCCGACCAGTGTGTACGCATGTTGTAGGAACCGCCCGCCTCGGAAGAAAGCGATGATGGTGGCAGTTTTCGTCGTTCATCTGGTAGTGGGCGTCGTCTGCTATCAAACTCTCTTGCTGATCTTCGATTGTAATAACCCGAATCTGGATGCCTGTCGGAAAAACTTGGAGGCGGCCCTGAAGAGGTTGACTTGGGCGGGTGATATTCTTCAAAAGAGCTATTGGAGATGGAGCGTTGTGAGCGGGTATGCTGCCATGTTTTGTTTGATGAGGTTGTTGGGCTATTTGCATTAGAGTTGGACGTTAAAAGCGCGTAGTCCTGGCGGCTAGCGGTGCGTTCAGAGGGGAAGGGAGGGTGGAATGACCTATCTGAATACCTATTCGGGTAAGAAGAGTCAGAGCTGTAGCGCGATCCGCCGTTGGCTGGCAGAGGTGGTGGAGGTCCGCTCCTTGATAATGGCGGCGGGTAGTCGTTGGCTGGTGAGGGACGTAAACTATATGCGTAGTCCCTTCGTGATGAGTGTGATGGTGAAGGATCTCGTCGCTAAAGCACAATAAAGTTAGAGCAAGTTTAACGACAAAAAAAAAAAATTTAAAAACACGAAAAAACCACTTACAAAGTCGCTGAAATTTCTCTTTCGTTTGTATTCGGCAGCTGCGGCCTCTCGTTCCCTGATTTCACGGTCTTTTATCTTGTCATCGGAGCGCCGTTCCCTGTTGTTTTGATAGTTGGATGCGGGTGGGAAATGATTTGTTGGTGGTGGAGGCATGGTTTAATTTTATAATAGTGAGAAAGTATTAATAGAGATAATTGAATGATTTGCAAATTGGTGATCTGAAAGGAAAAAGATGGCAGTTAGCAGTGAATCCTAGATAACAGGTTACTATACGTTTCAATGAGCACACGGTGGCGAAAAATAAAAATAAAAAAATAAAAAAAAACAATAGTGATGATGCTTTCCTGGGGGGGGGAAGGAAGTGTAGGGCTATATTTACCTTGTCTTCATTGTCGAATGAGTGTTGTTGGTTTTGAGAGAGTGGAGAATAGAAAACGCCAAAATGTGTGAGACTGTTCTTAATTCTGCTGAACTAAGATGGGGGAGAAGCAGGCGGCGTACACAAGGCTAAAAAAAAAAAAAAAAAATGCTTTTGGCAATCTGGCCGTGGGTATATGCAAATAATTGGAACACTGAGAAGAATAACGGTGGTTATCGAGAGGTGTTTTAAAACGAAAGAAAAGAGGATTCTGAACTGTTTTTTTGGTGGTGTTGGAGATTCAAAGATTTGAAAATTTTAATTAAGAAAAAAGAAACCAAAAAAAATTAAAATAATAAAAAAAAGAAATATCAGGGAAAGGACTGCAAAAAAGAACAACACAAGGCAACTTTACCTTGATAGCTTTGCGCCTTTTATTAACACAACTTAGTATAGTTTACGACATTTTATCAGCATTTATCAAGTTTTTATTTTTTTTCTTACTGATTTGAACAGCGTTGCCACCAACAGCCACGATAGTACGCCCTCTACTTGATTTACAATGGTGGTTACCGGCCATCACTGTAGATATTTCACCAATAAGCAATGCTACACATTAGCCTGGTGCTTCAGAGCCTGGTTCCAAAACTCGCACTCCATCTGTGTTGCTGTTGCAAAAATGTCAACAAGCTTCTCAATTTGCTCATGTGAAAGTTTGACCGTGTGTTCCTCGAGGATTTTGCGTCCTGCCAAAGCTGCCAGGTTAAATTCCTCACCGGAATAATCCTCCACCCATTTCCAGTAACGGTTTTTTTCGTTGCCATGAACAGTTGCTGGATTTTTCAAAATATTGGCGGCAGCCTCGCCATAGCCAAAAAGACACGGCGAAAGCGCTACTTGCAGTGATAGCCAATCTTCTCTGCTGCCAATGTCAAGGATGTATCGCGAGTATGCATAGGTAGCAAGGCCCTCGGGTTCGCTTTCCAGCTGATCGACTGATATGCCAAACTGTTCACAGTATCCAATGTGCATTGTTTGCTCTTTGCTGATATGACTGATAATCTCAGCAGCTTCTTCAATGGTTTTCATGTCATCGGCTTTGTAGGCTGCTAGTCCGTGGCAACGGGCATAGTGCTTAAGATAGATATAGTCCTGGCGTAAAAAGTAGATGAAGGAATCCATGGACAGTGTATTGTTGCCAATATGCAGGGTAAATGGGTGGTTGGTATACATCGTCCACAACGGCTTGACCTTGGGATGATTTACCAAGTAATCAACAAACTTGCCAGGGGTGAATTGACGTCGCTGAATGTTGTAGATGTGATTAACGGGGCCATGACCGGATCCCAAAGGAAATGATGAGTAGATGGCATGTTGAACATAAGAAATGGCGTCGCCGACAGCTTTTTGAATCGTTATTTCTGGGTGTGATGCAAGGTTAGAGGCAATGGCTGCAGACAAAGTACAACCTGTCCCGTGCGTGGAGGTGGAGCTGAGATATGATGCTTTAAATTGGTGAATGTCGGTGCCATCGTAGAGCACATCGACTATAAACTCCGGAGAATCGGATGCAATCATTAAAGCATTGAAACCAAGGTGGCCACCTTTAACAAGTACGGCTTTACAATTGATTTGATTTTGAAGAGCAATCGCTGCCCGTTCCATGTCTTCCAAAGAGGAAATTTTGGTTTCCTGGCCAAGATGACGCAGAATTTGTTCGGCTTCACCAATGTTAGGGGTGATTACAGTGGCCAATGGCATGAGAACGTTGATGTATGAAGTAATGGCATCGTCATTAATAAGATTCGCGCCGGAAGTTGAGATCATGACAGGATCAACAACGAGATTTTTGACTTTGTAGTGACTAAGTCTTTCTGACACGGTCACGACGGTTTCTTTGAGCGAAAGCATGCCAGTCTTGACAGCGTCAACTCCGACATCTTCGAAAACGGCATCCAGAGCTTGCTGAACAAAAGCCTGATCCGTCACCGGGAATATAGACCTTACACTCTGGGTATTTTGAGCAGTAAGGCCAGTAATGCAGGTCATACCGTAGCATTTGTGGGCAGTAAAGGTTTTCAGATCGGCTTCAATTCCAGCACCGCCAGAAGAATCAGAACCTGGGGGTATGTTAGCATTTAAAACATGAAAAATGATTCAACTTGATTTGCCAATGCAACCAAACAATAGAGATGGCTTACCAGCAATTGTAAGAAGTCTTGGAGGCGTTGACATGATGACTTTAAAGTAGGAAACTAGCACTGAATGATAGCAATTGTCACAGCCTAAAAAAAAAAGGTATAGTCTATTACTGTGCTAAAGTATTAAACAGAAGCAAAAACGACTAAATACTATTTTTTTTTTTTAAAAAAAAAATTTTGACTCTTTTGAGTCACAGTAGGAAGCATGCTACCATTACAATAAATCATTGATCAAGAACAACAGTAATATTATGCGACCAGTTAGGAAGTGCTACGAATTTAGTACAGTGGCCAAGCTCTAAACTTTTGAAAGTGTTGGAACCTAATGAGAAGATTATCAGACTCCACATGAGTGTCTAAACAACCAAACAGTTGTTTTTATTTGTGTGCATATTTGAAGCTTGTGTTTTATTATTAAGGGCTCTGTTCCTTTTTTTTTTTTTTTTTTTTGGTATTAGGGTTTAAGAGAAGATTATTAGGTTATGCGTCCTAAATTTTTCTTAGGCTTTTGGTGTTTATTTTTTGATTTAGACGTTAAACTAAAACAAAATTGAAGCAATACAATGTCCAAAAATCTCGGTCGTTACCGCAAGCCTAATTGGCTTTGAAATGTAGGGGGAAAAAAAAAATTAATAATAATTCTTTTACGGGAACCCATTCTTTGTAAACTGAGGCGTTTTTAAAGCCAGGATAATTATAAATTTTATAAACAAAAGTCTGAGTATGGTGAGAAATTGGCTATGGGCTATGAGGAGTCTTGAAGAATGGTTGGAAACTAAAATAGTAATGGTTATTATCGCATCTAGAACAATGTAATTATAATACGTAGGCTTGGATGTTTTTTTTTTTAAAATAGCATGTGGCCTTAATTAGATGACTTTGTTGCGGAACTAGGGGCTAGGAAAAGAAGACAATCATTTAATGCGAGTGATAATTAGTAGCTCCGAAAGATAATAATAGAAAACCCTATTGTTATTAGTGTTAAAGCCAAAGTCAAAAGTCGCAATTTACAATAGTGCATCATGTGAGACTTTTTTTTTTTTTTTCCATACCAGCAACGCCTGAGCGATGGAGTGGCGCACTCTAAAAAGGAAACCAAGGCATTATGACAATGTAGATCAGAAACGTCATGGTTAAAACTCATAAACAACGTAATAAAATCGGGACATCAGCCGGTTCCAGTGGTGATAGAGACACTACAACAGTTTCCCCCTGTGTAGTTCCTCATGTTCCGAGGCTTTGCATCGTGGTAAGCAATTGTTTTGCAAAATAAACCCCCCCATCAATGACAATAGGCAACATAATCTGACGCTTTCTTTCTTCCTCCCCTTTTTTTTTTTTTTTTGCCTTTGAATCTTTTACTTTGTTATATTAACTAGCTTTTTATCTTTTTTTCTAATGACGAAGATTTCATATCTGAGAGATATATTTTTTTATCTAAAATATCTTCCGGTTTTATTGCATTGATGATAGTTGCATCTATACATGGTTGGAGCAAAGTTTTGCTGTATAAGCTGTCATAAAGTTTTACATGGTCTTGGCGGGCGTTGAACTTTGAAGGCTCACTAATGGCGTTAAGCACTTTAGAGGTTAGTAAAAGTTGGTCGATAGGGGGAAGTAAGCTTGGTGTAAATAAAGCCCGTTGAGTCTTGGTAGATAGCAGTGTCTTTTTTTTTTTTTTTTTTTTTTTTGCTGCTAAACTATAATACTAATTATTAGTTGAAATCCAGAAAACAATGACAATTTGTGCTGCCTATTAAAAATATTAACCAGGGGTGGCATACTTTAGCAGTAGTATCGCCGCTGCGAAGTAGTTTGAGATTGTACAAGCTGCTCCACCAAAAAAGGAGATCCGCCCCTAAAAAAAAAGTAGTGCCTTTATATACGCTGATGTGACCGAGTGTACGCTGGAATAAAATAGGTGTCAAGGTTCTGGCCATGCCATTCTGGCCAATGACGGGGTCTGTTTACAATGCGGATTTGATTATTGATTTGGTTTCAAAATTGCGAGAAAAAAAAAAAAATTTTGGAATGAGAAAGTTAAAATTTGCTTAGTGCATTAGATCTGCATATTTTATGCAGGAGACACAGCCTTACTTACTTGATTGGTTAACGCGCCGCAGATGTTTCAATCTTGGCTTTTAGAGTTGCCATAGAAACATAAGTCTTATTTGTAGACAAAGCTCACTAATTGGGTTGTCTATACAAAACTCAATTGCCATATTTGGTAGTAGTTTTATGCAGTCCTTACGTACATACATCATAATAACCAGGAGTACACACCCAGTTTCATAAACCTCAGTCCCTTTTTTTTTGGCTGTCACTATGGTAACCTTTTTGTACGTAAACTAATCAAATCAATACTTCTCGTCTTTATATTCGGGTCTCCTTTTTTTTTTCAACCTCCCCCCCTGCCAAACGTTCTTTAAAAAAACTTTTTTTCTTCTTACAAGTTTTTTTTTTTCCTTTTCCTTCTCTTCTTTTTCTCTTCTTCTTCTTTTTTCTCATCTTTTTCTCTTCATTTCCCACCTCCAGTCACTCGCTTAATACTTTTAAACTCCTTTGCACGTCTAATAATGCAGTTCAAGAACGTCCTTCTTCCCTTGGCTGTTGCTGCCGGCGTTTCTGGTATGTCATACAAACAATTCTGTTATATCCCAGGATTCTCTGGAATGTGTTGGTTTTGTGTTTTCGTTTTTTTACCCCTAAACATCCTACATATTTTATAAATGCTTTTGTGTTATCGTAACTAACTCTTTATTATAGCCGCGTCTACCGCCAGTAGCAGCAGCACCAGCACCAGCAGCTCCAGCAGCATCTGCTCTTCTTCTTTGACTGTCTCGTCTCAGTCCGACCTTGATGGTATCTCCTCCTGCTCCATTTTCAAGGGTAACATTGTCTTTGAGGGCAACATCGCCACCGCCAGCATCAGTGGTATTCAGTCCATTGATGGTGACCTGATTGTTAAAAACATCACCACCCTCAACT
Organism: Geotrichum europaeum; assembly: GCA_030567025.1. Lineage (NCBI taxonomy): Eukaryota > Fungi > Ascomycota > Dipodascomycetes > Dipodascales > Dipodascaceae > Geotrichum > Geotrichum europaeum. The sequence continues at coordinate 18,192 of JAKUCA010000240.1, forward strand.
CAATTTCTGCCCCCCTTCTCGCCAACATTACTGGTGCTTTCTCTCTTGAGATTCTTCAGTCGCTCACCACTGTCTCTTTCCCTAAGCTCACTACCGTTGGCGACATTTCTTTCATCACTCTTAACGTTTTGGACACTTTCCAGCTTGATGCTGGCATCACCAAGGCCAAGTCCCTCATTATTTCCGACACCACCATCAAGTCCCTTGAAGGTATTTCTCTCATGACCGTTGATACTCTTAACATTAACAACAACAAGTTTTTGACCACTCTCGACTTTAACCTCAGATCTGTTTCCAACATTCTCGAGTTTTCTTCTACTGGTAGCAACGTTCATGTTACCTTCCCTTACCTGCAGTGGGCTAACAACATTACTCTGCGTGATGTTTCTTCTCTTTCTCTTCCTAACGTTACTACCATCAACTCTACTCTTTCCTTCACCAACAACTCCATCACTTCTATCTCTGTTCCCAAGTTGAGTAAGATTGGTGGTTCCCTTGCCATTGTTTCTAACGGTCAGCTTACCAACGCTTCTTTCCCCAAGCTTGAGACTATTGGCGGTGGTTTCCAGATTGCCAACAACACTAAGCTTGAGTCTATTCTTGGTTTCCCTCTTGTCAAGAGCGTTGGTGGTGCCATTAACTTCCTTGGTAGCTTTGATAACGCTACTGTTCCTAGTTTGGAGATTGTTCAGGGTGGTGTTTCCGTTGAGTCTGACTCTGAACTTTTTAACTGCTCTTCTTGGAACGCTCTCCAGAAGCAGGGTGCCGTCCTTGGTGATTCTTACCAGTGCAAGGCTGCTTCTGTCTCTACCTCGGTTGCCATTACCTCTGGTGCTGCTACTGCCACTTCCAAGGCTTCCAAGGCTTCTGCCACTGGTTCTGTTGAAGCTTCTGCCACTGCTACTGCTAGCTCTTCCGGTGCTGGTTACATGGTTGAGGCCTCCTCCTTTGGCGCTATCGCTGCCCTTCTTTTCCAACTTCTTTAAATTTTTTTCTTTTAAATTTTTTTCTGTAATTTAGTAGCAATAGTAATAGTAAGTATTTCGTATATCCTTAGAATAAAATTTTGACATCAACTTGACGTAGATTCTTCCTCTGGATTGGTTGAGACGCCTATAGAAAAGAAAAAAATCATCAAATTAATAATATTTTTTTTAATGCTTTTTATTTTTCTTTTTTCATGTTAAAAAAAATATTGTCGTTTTCTTTTGATCGTTACCAGCTTAAACGAAGGCTCTTTTTATATATATATCATTTCATGTGGTGGTTTTGTTGATCCTAAAGAGAAACGGAAAAAAATAAATAAATAAATAAATAAAAAATTTGCAAACCGTTCAAATTCTCGTCTTCAACTAACACATTATTTAAACTAGACTATTCAGAGAAACCCTTTCCTAATCAAAGTCCTGCAAGATTCGAAAACCCAGGAGTAAAGGCACAACGTCTAATCTCTAAAGACTAGACTCATGTTTTTCAGTAGAATATTTCTAGCTGCATTGAAATCTCTATCAGATTCTTGGTGACATCCTGGGCATTTGAACTTCTTTGAGCCTCCAATCTTGCGATGAAGATATCCA
>JAKUCA010000241.1:0-19758 GCA_030567025.1 Geotrichum europaeum
GTCTTCTTTGTATGTCATTTTGTTTTATAATTTGTTTGTAACTATTTGATGTAAGGAAAATAAACTGATTATCTATCTATCTAAAACTTGTAATCCGTGTCAAAAGTATGTCAGTGTTGTTGGAATACGTTCTTTGACTGTTAAAAAAAGAATCCTCATTTCATTTTTATGTTATGTAGCCTTTAAAATTTACAACAATTGACATGTTTTTTGCTCTTTCATTTATTTTTAATTGAAGAGCGTTTGTCGCATGAAAATGAACCAAATGCCTTTTTTTTTTGTGATACCTATTGCGAATGGTCTAAATATGTAAAACTACTGAGAGAGAGTCCAGCTTTAGTGACGCTACGTGGCTCTCCCACAAGTTGAAAAAACAGGGAGGGAGGAAGGGAGGGGGGGGACACCCTGCTGCTCCCTCACCCAAATAATGTGTGCGCGGGCAGCACCGCAGGCTGTGATAATGAAAATAACCGGCTCAGAGTGGATTTATTTTAAAATGTTCTTCTAGTCCGCCAATTTCAAGAGCGCCGCTGATGAGCTCTAAATCGTCTGTAGTCGGTTGGTGCGGTTCTGTCCGGGCCCTCTTGTTAAAGGGCAGCGGCGGCACCACCCTTTCAGGGCTCAGCAAACCGGACGATTGGGCTAAGTGCGGGTTTTCTATTATTGATGCTTGGCTGGCGCTACCGCTACTATCAGGAGTGATAGTATTAACAAAGTGGAATGCACTGTTGACCTTATCCTTTTTGTTTATACGTTTGCATTTGTTAAGGTTCCCATGTAACAAGTTATCGGTTCTGTCTGTACTGGTGCCGTTGACAGTTAATACACCGCCGCCATATTTGCCAAGTGCACCCCCACGGAGCTTGCGCTGTTCCTGCAGCGCCTCAATAAGCCGAATCTCATTAAGAAACTTAAACGGCTTGTTGATGAAAATTTTGTAGCGCGGCTTAGCCTTGGTGTACTCCCGCCAAAATTCGGGCTCAGCGCTAAGCGTGTGGGTGTACGGGTCGTAATCCACACCCTCGGTTTCTTTGAGCCGCTTAAACTCATTATAGTGCTTGAGCAGTCGGCTGAATTGATTTTGACATTGGGTAATGGTGTAATCGCGACCACTGTGTAGTTTAATGTCACGGATAACGCGCGCCCACACCTCGTCAGAAAACCCCTTTAGCCCTGGTTTGTTCATATTGCTGTAGTACGCCTCGATAACGCCATTGAGCAGGAGCAACACGCCCTCGTCGGCCCAAATGATGGTAGTGGCGCTGCCGTCGTAGGGATTCGAGGAGGCTTGAAACACGCTCTGACCATCAACCATACTGCCGAGCACCTGCGATGGTCCCGGTGGAGCCCGCTCGGTATTGTTTTTCCGGCGATGGACGGGTCGATCGTGAAGCTTGAATGAGGAGATCATTGCTGGGAGGTGTGTGCACTTTTGCTGGATCAATCAGGGTCGGGCGGGGTTGCTTGATGCAAAAACAGGCAAAAAAGCCGTGGACTAAACAAAAAAGCACGTCGTATTGGCTGTGGTCTTGTCGGGAAGGGGTATAAGCAAAACCAGATCAAAGACTCACGAAAGCGAGGTTGTTTTGTGCGGAGTTAAGAAAGTGACTACGAGCAGAAGGGGTTTGATGGCTTTTAATGGTACTGGGGAGGAGGTTGCTGTTTTTGTGGGTAGCTGTCCCTGTTTTTTGGAGTTTGTATGGCAGCGTTCCATAGTTCACTACGGTTTGCTGACCTTGCCGTCCCAAATAGGAAATGGATTTGCAAGGGTTGCAACGTTGTGCTAAAACGAATCTAATGAACCGTTGGCTTCTTAAACGAAAATTGAATTGATTCAAAAGGTAGATAAAAAAAAACAGATGCTTTTTTCATTAGATCAATTAAATCAATTTTTTTGGTGTAAGAAATTGCGTTTAGGGAACAATCGTAAAAATACGTGGAAGCGCTAACCTCTAATCTGCGATTCGGGTCATATCACAAGTTGGTTTTTAAGGAATAGCAACAATATTTTATACATATAGATATATTTTGCCTTCAATCTTCAATTGGTATGATATTCTTATTTCTGAATATGGAAGAATTAAATCCTACGAATGTAAGCTTGTCACTCCTCTCAAGTCTTTAGCTTTTTTTTTCAAGTCCACTCAAAATCCTATCAGACCTGCCATGCAAAGCTCAATATGCTAAGCCATGTGCATCTGCGTTTAATTTACCGAAAATGGTTGTTTAATGCTTTAATTTCATTCAGTATCTTTTTTTTTATTAAAAAATTACTTGTGAGTTGATCAAGCCCACAGTTATTTATTAAACAGATTTATCTCGCAATCGGAAAAAAAAGAAGAGCTATAGATTTAAAAAAAAAAATTTCCTAGATAAAAAGTGAGTAAAATGCGTACAATTTTAAAAATTTATATTGATAGATACTTTTTTTTTGGGCATAAGAGCCAATTCAATAATTATCATTTTGGATCTGTTCTTGGTTCTTTTTACCCAGCTTTACCCTCCATTTTGTTCTAGAGGTTTCCAGCTATTCTTATTGACCATGTCATCTGGCTTGGCACAATTTTTTATCATTTATATATATTAGATTCTTAATTTTTTTTTTTCAAGCTTGATGCGAAACATTTAGATTTAGGCCGGCTACACCATGAAAACTTATTGTTATTATATTATTTTTTTTATGAGATACGAGCTAGATTAATGCTAGAGATCATGATATCCACGAGGGCTACGGAGGCTTTAATAAAGATATTACTGCTGCTAGAATCTAAAATATCAAGTTGTAATTCTTCCCCTAATCAGATCACCCAACCACTAAGCGTGGGCTGTCAGATCTGCACACATTCTTTCTATAGATAGATAGAAAATCTGTTTATTGTTATTTTTTCTATACTGAAAAAAAAAATAACAATAATGACTAGATAAAACAAGTATACAAAAGGGGTATCAAAATAACATCACAATAAAAAACACTTTAAAATAAAACCGCACAATTAAAAGATAGAGTTGACAAGGTTGGAACCAAGAGTCGAGCCAGCACCAAAAATGGCTGCGTTCCCGAGTTTGCTGCCAAACTTTTTCGCGCCATCGGCAAAAGCATTATGATGCTCGGCCGCTGGCGCTGGTGCCTGTTCCTGCTGCTGAGGCTGCTGAGGTTGGAGCGCCTGCTGCTGCTGAGGAGGAGGAGGAGGAGGAGGGTAATAGTTGGTGCTAGGGGGAGGGTAGGGAGGCTGGTAGTAGTTGTTGTTGTATTGCTGAGGAGGGGGTTGGTATTGCTGCTGCTGGAGAGGCGGTGGATAATAGCTGCTGTTGTTGTTGTTGTTGTTGTTGTTGTTGCCAGGGGGACCGGGAGGAGGGCCCGAGAGAGCGTCAGAGAGAGCGGGAGCGTTGTAGGCCTGGCGATTCATGCCGTTGTTATTATAGTTGTTATTATTTCCACCGTTGATGGGCTTGACGTGATTGGCAGGGAAGATACCCTCTTTCTCGGTTTCAAGGTCCTTGCCCCTCCACCAGTCATTATTAAGCTTGTTGACAATTACAAGTCTTTGGCCAGGATGCAGAGCCAGGTCAGTAGGCCTGTCCGGTCTATAATTGTATAGCACCTCGACAACCTCATGGCCATTATGGTTATTGTTACTCTGCTGATAAGCGGGGGGACCAGCGGGGGGCGCCAAACTGTTTGGAGGGTACTGCTTCTCGTTATTATTGTTGCGGGAGTTACTGTCGCCAGTAATGAGATCGATTGGGGGCTGACCACTCTCAACTCTGGTAGGAAGCTTATTGGAGAGCTGGTCAAAGAACGCGGGGGTGATCACGTTTGAATCTCTGAGAAATTCAAGCTCCTGACGCGGTCAAACAAGTTGGTGGTTAGTAAACCAAAGAAAAAAATAAATGACATTTTATATGCATAATGTAAGATAGGACAGGGCTTACAGTGTGGATGCTCGTGAGCGATCGGTTAATGATAGCGGTGTTAGCACTCATTGATGCGAGGTTTGATATACCGAAAAAAAAAAAAAGGTAGGATATGTTGATGGAGAAGAGAAAAAAGGTGGGCCTTTAATGTGTAAGTATTTATTTTTGTTTGCTTGAACTTCGGTTTGGTGTTTTTCATGCTGAAGGCTGTTTTCATTTTTCTGGAATCGGAAAGAAGAAGGAAAAAAAAAAGCGCAGAAGTTGCCGTAAAATGCCTGGAATCTCCGCAGCGTTCATATTGAGCCTGAATAATCAAGATCGTTGTTGGGATTGCATTAAACCTGTCACCGATCAATGATGTCAGCACCTGGCCAGATACTTTATCTCAAAAGGATCACAGATTAAGTTTTTTTTTTATGGGGCTCTACGACGCATGTAGAAGCTTAACCTTCAACGGTGCTGGAGCGTAACTTGGCGGGTACCCGCAGAAAGTTTGCCCGGCTCCGCTCAAAAAGCCTTTAGCCTTTGATTGAAACGACGGAATGTGATTTTTAAGACAAAGTAATGCCCCTGACAGCTGGAACTGGAATTGGATCAAAAGCCCGTATACTCATCGTCATTTAGGTTGCGTTTGAATTACAAACTAGAAAGGTTTGCAAAACCCACTTGAAACATTCAAAACGTGGACTGCTGGGGACAAAATATATAAAACAGGTTCATTGAGAGGGCAACTATATGATATTTTGGATTCCGTTCGTAAAGTAGACGCATAAGTTCATCACGGTACTATTTCATAGCCTGGAAGTTGGCAGTCAAACGACGCATAACTATGGATTTGTCGTTAAAACAAGTGAAATTTTTGAGTAAAACTTTGCAGCCTACATGAAACAGAAGGGTTAGCATAACTGACGACCCAATTAACAATTGGATTGAAACTTACAGATTCACTAGAGAAAGCAAGACCTTCACTATAGTATTCCGGTAAAAGGGCCAGAACCTTTTTGTTGCTGCGATCTTTGCTTGGCAGATACGTGATTTCAAACTGCGGCTCCGCCATCTCTTCAAGTGACACGGTGAGCGTGTACTTGAGCTCTACATTAGAAACAAGAAAAGTTAGAACCCATAATTCAAACAAGCTGAAAGGCTCCCCTCTAAAAAGAAGGGGGGAAAAAATGCTAAGAGAGTTGTTCTCATAGAAAATGCGACTTACCACCCAAGCGGCCAGACTGGATGCACTTGTAAATGGCACTGATGTTTGTGTATTCAATCTCCGTGACCTGGATTCCAGCTAGCGAACTGATCAACCCAAATGCAAAATCAAGATCTTGTGGCGGTTCCTGCTCTTGTTCTTTTTGCGGTTGCTCAAGGGGTCGAGGGGCCGAAGATAAGGCACTAAAATTGTTCTGCATTGAATTCAGATTCTCACGCAAGCTGCGGATCTCTGCTATCAGATCATCGTTGTTGTGAGTGCTGCTATCAGCAGCGTTTTTCTCTGAAAGTTCTTTCTCGAGGCTGTCGATGAGAGCGTCGGAAACTGGTTAATGTGCATGTCAGTATTATTGATAATAAACCCCCTACCGTGTGATTAAAACGTCTGCATATATGATTAGTCTTACCTCGCTGTCGCTCGCTGTAGGCTTGCTGGAGCTCTTCAAGAAGCTGCTCAGGCTTTGTTTGCCTAATCTCTACTAACGCATTGTATTTTGCCTTCCAGGTCGAGTCTGGCTGAATCAAAATGTGTAAGTCTCTGATATAAATAAAACAGCTATAAAATTCAACCTACTGTTTCAATTGACTTGACAATCTTTGGCCCTGACTTTTCCTTTGCAGGTTTCTCCGATTCGGCTTTTTCCTTTGTACCTTGACGTTTCACCGCGGATTTAGAAGGCTTCACGTTAAACACATCATCATCATCGTCATCATTATCATCTATTGTAAGCACTTCAGGTTCAAAACTGGTCTTTTTCGTCTGGCCTCTTTTTGTATATTTTATACCACCGCTGCTCCTAGTGGTACGTCGTGGGTGCGCTTCTTTTGTGATCTTTGTAGCCAGCGACTTTGCCGTGGCAGCAGCAGCCTTATCATTGGTTTTTGCAGGAGCCATTGTGTTTGAACTCAGGAAAAAGATAAACGGGCAAAGGGTTAGCAAATAAAGGAATTAAACTTGATAAATATAAAAACGGTCAAAAAAAAACAAAAACCAAAGGGGTAAAGCAGTGGGGGTTGGGCAAGGCACGCGTCGTGAATTTTGTTTTTGGTTAAATGGAAAGTGTATATTAGGAAAAATACCTAAATTGAAATGTTTTAGGAAAACCCTTACCTCAGCAGCGTTGACGCGAACTTTTCTCGCCTGGCTTTTTTCCCTTTCCATTTCTCTATTTACTTGAAATCTCCATAGCCAGCAAGCCCAGTCAGCATAAAAGACATAGAGCCCCAGGACGAATAATATGACTTCAATTGAAAATCTTGCAACGGAGTGGGCCGTCAAATCGAACGAAGTGCTCAGGGTTTCGCTTTACTCTGATGCTGACGACAAAAAGCCCGTCACTTTTGGGCCCGTCTTTACATACCCGATCTACGGTGACGCGGAGACAATTTACGGATTCAAGGATCTTACCATCAATGTAAGTTGGCAAGCTTACCACGAATGAAGAAGGGGAAAGGTTTCTTTTCAAATGTTTACATTTTTCTAACCCATTTTTTTTTCACCCAGCTCAAGTTTGACGCGACGAGTATGCTCCCGCTGCTGGAGTGCAGCTGGTCCAAGCGACTGATTGAAGACAGTGAGGACCCCAAGAAGACTCTTCTTGAGTATCTTCCTGAAGGTAAGTGTTATCTACTTTTTATTTTAGAGGAATTGTGACGCGTAGGGTTTATTAACGCGTATTTTTTCTTTCTTTCTGCAGACACATCAATGACCGAGGAGCAGTGGCTGGAGAAGCGCAAGGAGCCTTTTGAGATCCCTGGTACTTTAGTTGAGTCGTTTACGGACAAAGAGGGCGATGAATACAATATTTACCGAGTAAGTATTAGACACAGAGCTTGCTTTTTTTTTTTTTTTTTTGCTAACGGAGTTCATAGACAACTTTTGCTGATGCAAAGAGTAAAGCGCTACATGAACGAATCCAAATCTTTATTCTCTTGTTTATTGAGGCTGGCTCTTACATTGACGACGAGGATGACCATTGGGAACTTTTCTTGCTTTACCGGAAAACCCCCAGTGGAATCTCACAATTTGCTGGATTTTGCACCGTTTACCAGTATTTTTGGTATAAAACAACTGAGCTTCATGATGCCAGTAATAGTCGTGATGTCGGCGAGCCCTTTACGCCAAATTTGCGCAAGCGGATTTCACAATTTGTCATTCTACCCACGCATCAGGGCCGTGGTGTTGGTGGTGCCTTTTACGAAACGCTGGTACAAATATTTCTGAGGGATAAGGCCGTGCGGGAGATCTCAGTCGAGGACCCCAGTGAAGCGTTTGATGATTTACGTGACCGCTGCGACCTGACCCGGCTTTATGAAAATGGCACCTGGACCGATACTGACTTGATCAAGTCTGTGCGTATCACGCCCGAGTGGATTGAAGCTACGCGTGAGCACAACAAGATGACGCCACGCCAATTCGACCGCTGCCTCGAAATGGCTTTGCTCAAATTTGCCGATATTGATGCTGATGCCGCTGTGGCGCGGCGCTACCGCCTGCTCGTTAAGAAGCGCTTATACCTACGCAATAAGGAGCCCCTCGATGAAATGAGTAAAGAAGAGAAAAAGGAAAAATTGGAAGAGACGTTTGAGATACTAAAAGAGGACTACTTGCGGATTCTGTCCAAGGTTAAATTTGATAAAAAGCGTGCTGCTGTCACTGCTGTCGAAGAGGAGACTACTTCTTCTCTTAAAAAGCAAAAAGTCTAGATTGCTGATAGTATACTTTAATTTATTTTGATAAAAAAAAAAATTGTTATTGATGAATATTATAACTTGTGTGAGTAATTTTATTGTTGATAATAAATAGAATGTGTATGTTTAGTTTTTTTTGTAATTCGAGCAAGATTCTATACGGTGCCAATACCCAGTTACTTTGAGGCCTGACCATGCGTGTCTAGGGTGAGTTCCTCGCTGTCATCATCGATATAGCGATCATCCCACACATCGGCCATGCTATTATCTAAATCTTCATCGTCAACGTACCTATCCTCGTCATCGCCAAGCTCAAGATTTGAGTAGTCCATGGTAGTGTCGTTAAGGGCCACGCGCTCCATGGTGCGCGAGTAGATCGTGTAGGCAGTAACAGTGCCAATTGTCACGGCAATGAGCACAGACACAATATCAATCACACGCGAAGCAAAGTCCTTCTCGGTGCCAAGCCTGGCTATCCTATCACCAATGAAAATATGCATTAACAGTTTTGGTGAGGTCACAACTGTAGCAAGAACAAAGTTGACGGCCGTGACGCTAGGTATAGTCGCAAGCGCGCCGTTTGAAAGCGAGTAGGGAAGAGGGCACAACCGGATCATCCATAGCAAGTGGAAGCCATCGCTTTCCATAGTTTGCGTAAGAGCGGCAAATTTTTGATTAGATTGCGCCAGGCGCAGAGCATAGTCCTTGAAAAGGTAGCGGCAGGCCAAGAACGAAAGCAGCGAGCCAACAACAGTGTACAAAGCAAGGAAAATCCAGCCCTTGAAACCGTACATCATGCCGCAAAGCGAAGCAAGGGCCGAGTACCCAATCATGGGCGGGAAGGAAATGATGGTGATGAGAAGAAACATGATGAGCGGGCCCGATTTCAGGTCGCGCCACGAATCAGCAAACCATAGCAATACGTCAAAGAGTTTGTTATGGAAAATGATGACAAGGATGCCAGCCGCGAGTCCTAGCATGCCAATAAGCACAATCAGCGTGCGATAAAAGGGTGATTTATCAAGGTAAAAATCAATCGCGTTGATGGCAGCGGTGTTGGCAGCAATTTTGGCATCATAGATGATCTGGTTAAGGCGGGGGTTGTTCTGAATGCGGCGGATGTAGTCTCGCAACGGCGAAGTCGTGACGGTGAGCCCGTCGCGACTTGTGGGAAGCTCAATTGGCATGACGCGAGAGCTCGTTAGGGTCGAGGATGCAGTGGGGGTGGGTTGCTAAGAGTCGTCGTCGCAGGGCAAAAAAAAGGCAGGCAGGCAGGCAGGCAATTGCACTGGCACAAAAGAAGAAACTCAAAAACAAAAAAAAAGACGAGGCGGCTAATAACGAGCAACAGACAGAGTTGTGTTAAGTTGATTAGGGCAAAGTGTACATATAGGTTTAATTATGCGTTGATAAAGGGATAAGAGGAAGTCCTATAAAACAAAAAAAGAAATAGACTTTGTGACTTAATTTATGATATTTGAAACATAAGATTTATTACAATGCTTTTGTTGCAAAATGATGTGAGTTAATTATAATCAAATAACAAAGAACAAAGATCAAAGAACAAAAGATGAAATTAATGAGCACATGCTCGCTCTGATTCAAAGACCTTGCTAAAACCGTAATTTTGAATAAGCAGCAAAAATCCATTGTAAAACACAAGCAAGTAAGCCAAGTCTGGGATCTGAAATGCTTTCAACCAGTGATGACAATATATAAAAGATGAAACATTACTATAAAAATTGTCTATTGCAAATGAAATATATATATAGAATATACGGGTTCTTTTTTTTTTTCTATTGTTACTCCAGGTTTCTCGGCTAGCAGTCTGCCTAGCAGTAGAATACGCAAGCGTTGTAGCAGCAGCTGGGGGATCATCATCCTACTACGCTTGTTACCCCATTTTTTATTTTTGGCAATTGGTAGCAGAAATAAAACAAAAATTAATACAAACAAAAAAAAGAAGAAATTATAATGCCTTTTTGTTTTTATCCGTTCCGTTCAAATTACTTATGGTTAAGAGAAGCTCATGTTACGTTACCCGCTACACCCGCACACGGACTTCCAAGTTCATTGGCCGTAGCTGCTTAGTCTTATTGCCACGACAGCATTAAGTAATCGCAGTTAGTGGGTACAACCATGTTACCGTACCACTACGGAGTGTGTGCGACTGGATTAATCCGAGTCATCGCGCAGTTGACATGTACGAAATAGCAAATACCGATGCACTATGCTACCAGAGAGTAATTGACGAATACAATTGCAACGGATATGGAGGAACTACTCTGCCACGGAAAATTTAATGGAATATTTTTATTTATTTATTTCGAGATTGCACATACACTGGTGTATTCAAGATTTGTACATAACTAAACTTTTACTTCCAGCTAAAGAACAAACCAAAAACGACCAATGCCAGGATCTGTGCGTTTTTAATTTTAAATTTTTGTTTGTTTGTTTTAAGAGGATAGTTCTGGGAAAGGACCCTTCTAAGGTTTTCGTTTTGCTTGCGCCCTCAAAACAACAGCAAAAAATTGACAGCCAAGATAATACGGAGCAACCGGATAAAATCAATGCAGACAAGAAATCAGGGAGGGTGTCGAAATATAGGGGTCACAGAGTAAAAACTTGAAAAGCAGATGGAAAATAAAATAAAATAAAAAAAAATTAAAAATTAAAAATAATAGTCAATTGCAGGTTTCTTGACAGATGAAGGGTGTTTTGTTTTACTTTTCTGCAGCTCCTATGACGTAAGAAGCATCAGGGTGTTACAAACCACAAACCAAAAAGAGACTTATAGTGGAGGTAACATATATACCCAGGTATCAGATACAATCATCATCATTATAACCTAACTCCATAACAACAACAACAATAAGCACAATGGCATTAGTAGTATACCTGGTTTTTACTGCTAAATGCTTCTTTTTTTTTCCTTTTCCCTCTTTAGACCTCCGTATTCAATCATCACCCTCGCATTAATCTAATCTATTGCACAAAAGCAAAAAAAAAAAAAAATATAAAAGGCACTACTATTTCCCGTTTTTTTCTCTGTCTACTTTTTCTTGCTCTATTTCTTTCTCTTTGTATCTCTTTCTCTATATCCTTTATCTGCCTAATTTGTTGGCTATCAATTTCTTACAACCTCTAAATTCTACCTTGGGTTAATACTCACTACCAATTGCTCTTCTTGTCTTCCCCTCTCACAATGTCTATGGAAACTAAAACTCACTTTACTGGTCTGGGTCCCCTTCCCCGACCCAGCCCTAAGCCTGCCAACCATATTTTGGATCTTTTCTCCCTCAAGGGCAAGGTTGCCTCTGTTACTGGTTCTTCTACCGGAATTGGTTATGCTGTTGCTGAGGCCTTTGCCCAGGCCGGTGCCGATGTTGCTCTTTGGTACAACTCTCATAATGCCGATGCAAAGGCCAAGGCGCTTTCTGAAAAGTACGGTATCAAGGCTAAGGCCTACAAGGTTGCCATCAATGATGCTGCCGCTGTTGAGGCCGCCATTAAGGAGCAGATCAAGGAGTTTGGCAAGATTGACATTTTTGTTGCCAATGCTGGTGTTCCCTGGACTGCCGGCCCTCTGATTGACACTGAGGACGACAGCGAGTGGAAGAAGGTTATCGATCTTGACTTTAACGGTGTCTACTACTGCGCTAAGCACATTGGCAGACATTTTAGGGAACGCGGTTCGGGCTCGTTTATTGCGACCTCATCCATGTCTGGCCACATTGTCAACTTTCCTCAAATGCAGGCGGCGTACAATGCTGCCAAGGCCGGTGTTAGACACTTTTGCGCTTCGCTCGCTGTCGAGTGGGCCGGATTTGCCCGTGTCAACAGCGTTTCGCCTGGCTACATTGCTACTGAAATTTCGGACTTTGTAGATAAAGACACCAAGTCTAAGTGGCGCGCATTCACTCCGCTCGGTCGCGAGGGCGAGGTGCAGGAACTTGTCGGCGCTTACCTCTACCTGGCGTCGAACGCGTCTACTTACACCACTGGTGCAGACATCCGTGTTGACGGTGGCTACACTGCACCCTAAGTGCACATATATAAACTATAAAACGAATGTAAACGAATTGAATGAATCTTGTAACTTTTCTGCAATCTCTTGGTTCCTGAGCTTTGAGCTCAGTTACTTTGGTAGAAATTAGTTTGACGGCATTTCTCTTTCTCTTAAACAAGGGCGCCAGGCGGGTGATGGCACGTGACCCAAACTCCCAATCCAAATTTGTTGTCATTTGGCACAGTAAAATTTTTATGGAAAGAAAAAAAAAATATAATAGGAACATAGAAAGATCCCACTTACTCTTGACGACATATATAATACAACCGGCATTACAGAACCCTCGTCATTCCTCAAGTTTCTTTGTCTTTTCAGTTTTTTATTATTATTATTTTTTATTGAAAAACGATACATATATCATGTCTGGCAGACGCAACAGTGCGCGCCTGAGAGCGCAAAAGAAGGAGACCCTCGACGCCGAGATCATTGACACCAACAAGGCAACCAAGCCCACTGAGCAGCAAGAAGAAGAAGAAGAACAAGTAGAAGATGTCGTCGAGATCACTCCGTCGTCTTCCGAGGATTCAGATGACGATGACGACGCCCCGGAGGAGGAGACCTTTGGTAGTGCGAAACAGCAGGCCGCAGCCAAGGAGAAGGAAATCGCCAAGCTAGTCGAGACAAAAAAATCGCAGGAGCGCGCCGAACGACGGAAACGTGATCAAATCCTAAAGGATCAAAGACAGGAGAAGAAAAAACTCGATCAGGAAAAGCAAGCTGCTGTTGCTGAAGAGGAGGAGGAGAATGAAGACGAAGTGCAACCTGTAGTTGACATTTCTGATAATGAGGACAACGAATTATTGCCCGCTGAGTTACTTGAGCAGTATGAAGATGATGTCCAAACCAAACGCAAGACTCGTGCCGGTTCGGCCGAAGAAGCAGCCGCCGAACCAAAAAAGCGTAAAATTGCAGAGGTGGTCAAAACGGTCAAGAATAAACGGACGGTTTTTGATAAGGGGGTTGTGCAGGTAAAAGTGCTTGAGCCGGAAGCAACCAGAAAAAAGCCGACAAGCAGCAGCAGCACCCGCAAGAGCAGCCGCAGCAAGTTGTTGTTACCCCCCGCTGCTGCTTCTGGCAAGGATGGTGTCAATAAGAGCAGTCTTACGGCCGAGTGGCTTAACCGCAAGACCCTCGATCGCCGCGGCCGCGTCACCCAAAAGTTTGATAAGCGCAAGTGATTCTTTTTTAATTTTTTTTTACCCATGCGGGCCAATGCCGGTACCCCTCGGCGCGCCCCGGTTCGCTCCTCCGGCGCTAGCCTCCCTGATACACTTATAGACGCGTGGGTGGTGGGCCCTTCTCCTCCTTTCCCCTCCCCCTTCCTCTCCCAAGGTGCACACCCAGTCTAGGTACTGTCACGAAGATTTGTTCCTTAGTGCCGAGCAGCAGAGCCCTTTATACCTGGCTTTTTTTTCCATATATATATGCTCCTTTTTTATATATATATTTTTTATTCTGTTCAGTATGTTAATTATTTATTCTAAATGATCCCTTTTTTTTTTTTTTTGTTGTTGTTGTTATTGGCGGTTGTGGGATTGTAGGTTCAGGGCTAAACCCGAGTTGTAAACCAATAAGCCGAGAGGGTGTGTATGGAAATATGGCTTTTATTGCTGTTGATGCTGATGCCGAGTCGGCGTTGGACAAGAAAGTCATTGCCTGTTTGACCATATTTGTAATAAATATTTACAAAAAAAATAAAGTCTGGGGAAGGAAAGTTAATTAGCCCAGATCGCCATGCTTCAGTATAAGCATCAGCAGTGGTAGTAGCGCAGGTTGAGTAGTATACAGTTTAAAAACCATAAGAGATGGGGGCCCCAGGCTTCTCCCGCGTGCCGAGGTTTTTTTTGGCTTGTGCGGGCGCCTTCTCCCTGAGTCGGGACAGCGGCTACTGCTGCTGTTACTGCCCTGTACTCCAAAAATAAAAAAGTATATAGTATATAATTATATTTTATATATTTTATAATTGAAGATTGAAAAATGGTGTGCTTCCTATTCGTCTAAAACCAATAAAAGCTGCAAATTTTTTTGTTTTTTTTTGTTTTTTTGGTATACGCGCGATAAAAAAAAAATTCAAGTTTTTTTTGTTGCCAAAATCCGAAATATTTCAATTCAAAAAAAAAAAAAAAAAAAAAAAATAATAATAATAAAAGGTTAAAATCAAACGGTTTATTATTCTTCGTCAATATCTATAATACTTTTTTCTTTTTCTTCTTCTTCTTCTTCTTCTTCTTCTTCTTCTTCTTTTAATTTATTTTTCTTCTAGGTTTTAAACTGGTTTTTCTTTTCCTCGGCTGCTTTATTTTCTGCTCAATGATTGTCCGGCAGGTTGTTTGCACCCTTTCCCTGAGTCACGCCCACTACCGATCCCGTTACGCCCACTAGTAATCATGCCGGCTATTGCCAAAGATACAACAAGGTTGATTGCCCATTACGCGCGATTTGCCCCGACGCCGCTCTCACTGGCACAAATGGCCCAGTTTGGCAAGACCGCTTCGACCGCCACGGTGTTCCGCGCAGCACAGTTCATGTCAGACGAGTTACCCGTGCGCATTGCCCACAAGGTGCACGAGCTCGAAAACTTACCGCCCGAGCTAGTACAAACTCCCAGCATTCAGCGCGTGTTGGGCTGGTATATTACATCATTTCAGGATATTCTCCGTATGGCCGAGCATAGTAAAAATGCCATTTCCCCGGGCGTTAAAGCCCAACTACTTGAAGCTTCTCATAATGCTCGCGCACAACCCGTGACAACCTCTTTTTTCAAAACTATTAAAAACCGCCTGCTCACGGGGTTTGCCTCACCATTGGCAAAATACGATGGTGATCAAACTTGGCCGCCAGAAGTCTACAAATGCCTTGATGAATTCACAACCTGTTTAAACGAGATCCGTACGCGCCACGATGCAGTGGTGACAACGGTGGCACAGGGTATCAAGGATTATTCCATCGCCGCGAGTCAAACGGCCACGCCTAGGACTAGCGGTAAGGCCAAAGCACTACCCATGCGTGACATCCAGTCATTCCTCGACCGCTTCTTTATGTCACGAATCGGCATCAGAGTCTTGGTGGGCCAACAGCTTGCACTCATGAAGGGAAATCATTCAGAAGATTATGTGGGAATTATTTGCACCAACACAAACATTAACGACACAATCAAACATTCAGTTAAACTTGCACAAGAGATTTGCGAAGATTGGTACGGTCTCTTTGAGGCGCCCAAAGTCATAATTGAGTGTGATCCAAACCTCAATTTCTTGTACATTCCGGCGCACTTGTCACACATGATCTTTGAAGTGGTCAAGAACTCGCTGCGCGCTGTGGTCGAAAAATACGGTCCTGACGTCGAGAGTGCTGATAAGTACCCGCCGGTGACGATTGTTGTTGGTGACGGCACCGAGGACTTTACCATTCGCATTAGCGACCAAGGCGGCGGGATCCCTCGCTCGGTACAGAAGCGAGTGTGGTTGTACAATTACACAACTGTCAAAGACACGCCCAACATTAGCCCCGAATTTTCCCAGCCAATGATGAACGCCCCTATGGCAGGGTTTGGCTACGGTCTCCCCATCACGCGCCTTTACGCGCGCTACTTTGGCGGAGATGTCGACCTCCAAAGCATCGAGGGCTATGGCACTGACGTATACATGCATCTCCACAAATTGAGCACGCGCGAGTTGATCTACTAATTCGCCACCATCATCATCATCATCACTATTCCATAATCATAACAAATCATCTATCAGTGTAAACTGCAAGGTCTCATTGTTTTCGTAAGAACGTTTCCCTCACCGCAAGAAAAAAAAAAAAGAATTCATGGTGAAGAGGCCACAGACGACGCGGAAGAAGGCTGACGACTGACGCCAGTACTGTTATTGCTGGCACGGCGCTGATTCTCGCGGCGGCGCGGTTGATACCCCTCGGTAACAAGCGATTTCATAATTTCATGCCTGGTGCGACCAAACGACGAATTGGTGGCCAGCGACGAGATGAAAAGATAATCAGTGCTGGAAATAGAGTTGGCGGCGATTTGCGTCTTTTCAATCGTGGCATAGTTAGGTGGAGACATTGCTGGTGATCTTATGCTTTTGTTGTCGTGGTGGGTTTATATTGGGGGAGTGCCCTGGCGATATGGAGTTGGAACTTGGTGGTGTCAAAAAAAAAAAAAAAAAAATCTATATAGAAATACAGAAATAGATGTATTATAACGCTGTTTTGTGCTGGTACAAGTGCCGGCCAATCACGTTGAACCAAAAGAAAAACTTCCCTCCAAAAACTTTTTTTTTTTCTTTTCTCTTCACTTCCCTTTCAACCCGATCGACCCCAGAACTTGTTGCGACTCGCATCCCTCCAGCATATATATACACACACACATATCATTATGATTGCCGCCCGAAGCCTAGCCACCAAGTCTGTTGCCCGTGTTGCTGCCAATTCCGCGCGCGTCTTCTCCACCACCTCCCGCACACAGTACCTGGTTCCCTCGGACGAGCAGCAGGCAGCCGCTGTCCAGAAGCAGTCGCCCAACCGTGCTGAGACCTGGGCCAAGTCGCAGAAACCCAGAAGCGAGGCTCTTCAGGGTGTCAGAACTCTGCAGAGAAACCTTGAGCAGCAGCCCCAGCCATACGCCGCCATCAACTTGATCTCGCAGACCCCCATTGTCTACCTCCACGACAACGTTGCCGTCTGCGACGGCGGTAAGGGTGTCCAGGGCCACCCCAAGATCTTTATCAACCTCGACAAGCCCAAGGCTCACGCCTGTTTATATTGTGAGTCCCTCCCTTCCATTGCATGCTTTCCCTACAATTTCTCTTGCTAACTCTCCCGTTTCTACAGGTGGTACTAGATATGCCAATGAGCACTTTAAGGAGGAGATTGAGGCTGCCGAGACCAAGGCCTAGGATCCATCCCCATCATTTTTTATTTAATTGTAATACATCTTTCTTTTTGTTTGTTCTGTATGGGGATTGAGGTTGTTTTTTTTTCCGACAAGATGCGTAGATGAGATTTGATGAGGATTGGTTGGGCTCTGATCTATTTAGAATTGTTTTCACTCGACTGGTAAGGTCCCTTTTCCTTGTACTTTCAACTTCAGCATATATTACGTCTCCATTTTCACAAACACACATGCACGACTACCACTTTAAGATTTTATAAGAGAAAGAACATTGCAAAGAAATTCCATTTCCTCATGAATTCTGAGTTGGATTACGATGGGACTGGTGCCGCCGCCGCTACCACCTCAGCGGCGCGCGAGGTGCGCTACACCCGGAGCTACAGGGCTCCGCTCAACAACAAATACGAACCGCAGAAGTCGTGCTTCGTGGTGCTTACCGACGCCCACGGCGACCTGCGCGAAGCCGAGGTAGCTATTAGCAGTGTTGGCGTGGGGGAACAACTTTTTTTTTTCTGCCAACTTCTCTCTTGAAGTTCTCATCTTGTTAACGCCTGCCGTTATGTGCTTTATATATAGATTCATGCTGCCTTGAGCAAGCTCTCCACAGAGGTGCAGTCAGTAGTCTTGCGACCGGATTTCCCGGGCTGCGTGTTCCTTGAGTTTGCAAGTGTTGAAGCGGCCCAGACCTTTACGCATAAGCACGAGACCGTTGCGCTTCCCAGCAACAATGGTAGCAACGACAGTGTGCGGGTGTGCGCGCGGTACTACTGGACTATCCCCGATGACCAGAACGCAGCGTCAGTAGCGCTGGGCGGTTTGACCGACATTGGCGAGAGCCCCACGGCGCTGCTGCTGCTAAGGCACGTGCCCGCCGCGGCCGGCGAGCGCGCCCTTTTTGACGCTGTGCGCCGCGTGGCGCACGACCGCGTCGCGCCCACGCGTGTACTGCTAATCCGGCGCAAAGGCCCCGTTTTCAACTTTGCCGCGGGACTTGCTTTTGTTGAATTTCGTAGCGTTGAGGCGGCATCCAAAGTCATGTATGGCGTCGAGGGCGCCGGCGCGCGGCGGCGCGCGATTGCCTTTACAGTGCTTGATGGCGTTCAGTTTTCGTTCACATCGCTAGGCGCGTTTGAGATTGCGGGATACCCGTACCACTATAGCTTTCTTTCCTCGGGTGGAGTGAGGCTGCAATACTCAAACCACAACTACTACGTGTCTGAGTATCCAGTGCCAGCCGGGGATCCCGAGGGCACAGATGCAGGCGATGCCGCCCAGAGCGAGGAAATGGCGGGGGACAATGTTCACACGGCAACAGCCCCCGTGCCGGACAAAACGAGTTCTCCCCCAACAGCAACAACGACCATTTTAAACCCGCTAATCCAAGAGCCCCAGGGCTTCCACAAACGCAAAACCGGATCAACTCCGGTCCCGTCATCTATCCGCAAAAAGTTAAAACAGTGGCAAACCAAACATGAGGAGCTGCTCGAGGAAGTGCGGCAAAAGAAGCGTGAAGTAGCCGTCGCGGCTGCTGCTGTTACGCCTACCACCCCGTCTCCCTCAGCTTCATCTCCCATAGGTGATGCACTCGCTGGCAACACGGTTGCCATTGCAACAACCATATCCTACGGTGACTATAACCGACTCAATTGCTTCTTATGTTATCGCCATTTTACCTCGTTTGAAAAGCTGAGCAATCACGAGCGTCTCTCCAACCTGCACCGGATAAACTTGCTTGATCCCAAAATTGTGACCCGCGCAAACCGCATCCACGCGGCACTCACATCACCCAGCGGAATGCAAGAATGAGTGCACGCGTAGTTAATTGCTCCTGGCCTGATAATATACAATAAACATAACTTTTTTTTTATGAGTGACAAGCAAACGGTAAATTTGCAAACCATAAATGAAACAAACCATTCTATATCGAACAAAAATAAAAACATAAAATGCAAACAGTAACTTTTGAAAAAAAAAAAAAAATGAAAAACAGAGTCTAGTACCGAAACATAATAAAAAAGAAAGAGCAATGCAAGTAAGATGGGTGTGAGAAAAAAAAAGATTGGTATAAGGGCCCCACGATTGGAGTTTAAGCCTTGACGGGCTCCACCATCTGGGCCATAACCTGCTTGATCCACTCAGCTTCGGCTTTATTCTCTTGCTTGCTCTTCTTCTTAGTCTTATCCTTTTTCTTATCTTTTTTTGATGATGATGATGATGAGCCCTTATCGCTTTTAGAGGATTCCTTGGACACCTTGCCGTCGCTCTTGCTGCTGCTGCTGCTGGAAGACTTTTTGGACTTGTCCTTTTTCTTGCTTTCTTTTGTCTTTTTCTCCTTTTTGCTCTTTTTGCTCTTCTTTTTATTCTTTTCATCGCTGCTACTGCTGTTGCTACTGCCGTTGCTGCTGCTGCTACTGCTGTTGCTACCCGAAACCGAAATCTTGACTTCCTTTAACGAGCCTTCGAGGATCCCGCCATAGCGAAACATGCGATAAAGCGGCGAGACATTTTTGCTAATACCACTCACTTTGATTTCCTTTTGAACAAATGAAATTCCATTGCTGCTGCCGCCAACTTCAAGACTTTTCAGTTGACCATCAAACACGCGTTCCCACCATGCCTCATGCTGGTCGGCGTTGTGGCCAAGCCCCTTGCTATCCTTCTTGTGCTTGACCAGAATTGGTTTTTTCAACCCGCCCATTCGTAGCGCCTCGCCCTCAGTCCAGCCGTAGTTCATAAGATAAGTGGCGCCATTCATTGTTTTTTTTTTTCTGCTCGTGGTGTATATCGTGAGACCTTTCCGGGTGGTTATGTTTGATGAAGATGGTGAGAATGGGAATAAAAAACGCTTTGGGAATTTACAAAAAAATTTTTTTTGGGGTGTGCCTGTTTTTTTTTTTTTTTTTTTTTTTTTTTTTTTTTTTTTCTTTGGTTTTTTTTTTGTTTTACAAAAAAAAATAAAAATAATAAACGCAATTTT
>JAKUCA010000242.1:0-19690 GCA_030567025.1 Geotrichum europaeum
ACAACAACAACAACAACAACAACAACAACAACAACAACAACAACAACAACAACAATGACAGTATTTATAAGTCTCACCCGAGCCATTTATCAAACAACTGTGATCACGACCGCCATGATCATATTCGGGACTCCAACTACGCCGATGCCGAGGAGGAGGAGGACGAGGAGGACGAAAAAGAAGACGAAGATGGCGATGATGCAGAGAGTGTCGCCTTTTTGCCGCTTGTGGCGGCTACGGATCTTACAGGGTTCCGCCGTAAGCCCGCACGCCGCTGCTGGTGGTCCAAGTTTACAGTAGAAGATGTGGATGGGTACGGCGATGTCACTCTGCATGTGCGCAAGGTCTGGGTGCTCGAGGTGTGTAGCATGTAGCAGCAGTCGCCTGCAGCAGCAACGGGGAAACAAGAATACAGTCGGATTCATTAAACATTGTGCATTATATATATATATATAAATGTAAGGATTCTATCATGGGTTTTTTTTTTTTCTTTTTTTTTCTTTTGTGATAACCAGGGGGTCCTGAATTACAGAACCACACATACACCTTGAAAACAACAACAAAATTTTTTTTTTTTTTTTGAACAGCCATAAGTTATAGGTTGGTCATGCTGACCAGATCATGTAGCCACCATTATTGTTACTTTTGCTGCTGTTGCTGATCTGTTACCTCCCCGAGGATTTAAAATAAACGGGGTTTTTTTCTGCGCATTGTTTCCAACAAGAAGGAATCATCATCATCATCGTCGTCGTCATTGTTGTTGTTGTTACCACCACCATTGTTATTAACGGCGGTGAGGGTGCCACTACCACCATTATTCCGAGTAGAAGTAATACCAACAAAATTAGGCAGGATAGTAGCCGAGGTGGTAGATTTAGTAAAGGCAGAAAGACTTAATACACCATCAAGTTCATTTTCTTCTCCTTCTTCTGCTGCTGCTGTTTCTTCTTCTTCTTCTTCATCATTTACAAATGCAAGTCGGTTTTCTTCAGGTTCGGGGGTAGAAGAACGGGCAGGTTCGGGGGTAGGGGACCTGGCAGAGGCAGGTTCTGGCTCGGCTTCAGGGACAGATACAGGCGCCGGCGTCTTGATTGACACAGGCACAGGTACAGGAGCCGGCTTCATGGTTGACGCAGGCCCCATTGGCGGAGCCTTGGTCTGCAGCAGAGCTGCAGGTGCTGTCGGTACCGACTTTGATAACGGCGCATGCTGCTGCTGGCCACTCTTAACCCGACCGCTCAGGCCATCGTCATTAAGCTTATCAACACCAGCATCAGCGCCAGCACTAACGCTGTCACTCCGCAACGGTGGCTGGGCTTTACTTTTTGCCTTACTAGTACCGATAATTTCAATAGAGTTGCCTTTGCCCTTTTCTTCGACTTCATCATTTTTGCTGTTATCCATTTCGTCAGCGGCGCGTTTGCGCGAATTGTTTAAACTGTTTAAAGCCGGTTGTGGCGTAGATAAAGGAGGAGATAAAGCAGCGATTCTAGGCTGACGGGGTAGGAACTGCAGCCGTTCCGACAATGGAATATTGCTGTCACTATTCCCAGTCTTATTGGTGTTAGCGCTACCGCTGGCGGCACCAGCTCCCTGGTTGTCGTTTACATTTTGCACAGGCTGTTCATAGCTAGTAGAGGTTTCATTGTCCCTCCTTGTGGGAAGCTCCCCCAGGATTGTGTCGATAACATTACATGCCTTGGACAACTGGATCGGATTGCCATCAACGATTTCATCAAAATAGTCCATCACCAACGGCAATCCAGAAGTGTAGACATCATCATCGTCATTAATCTTGTGCAAGAAGGAATTATCTCCAATGTTTTGCTTCACGCAGAGCTTTAACCTCAGGACCAAATCCAACGTTAGAATTGTCCAAAACTCAGGAAAACCTTCATTTTTGTTTTTATTATTTTTGCTGTCACTCTCAAGAGCAGCAATCCTTTGTAACACTTTGTTGCTTTCGAATTCGTCATCAGTATAGTCTGAAGACTGTAAAAAGTCATTGAATTTATCATAGGCAGACATCATATCACAAACAGAATGATATTTCTGCAAGCGCTTTTGCATTTCCTGCTGTTTATTATCGCAATCTGAAATTTGTTTTGATTTCTTTTTTTCAATCTCAATCTGGGCTTGCTCTTGTTGTTGTTGTTGCTGTTGTTGTAGAAGTTTCAGCTCCTTCTCTTCCATCCATCTTCCTTCGGAGGTCCTTTTGTCCAGATAGTCCGTAATTTCCCCAACGGAAGCACATTTTTTTAAAGGCCCGTAGCCCCTGGGAGAGATGCACCAATCAAGCACATTGTCCCTATAGTGTCGCGATGCCCAGATCCCGGCACAAATGGACTCAAGTGCGTCGCAAAGCTGCGTGAGCGTTGATGAAAAATGCTCTGACGAGACATCCCAAGTATACTTCGACGAGATTTCCCCAAGCACATGGGGTAGCAGATAGTCCTGGGTTTTGCGCTCGAGAAAATACATGATGCGCTTTGCGATTTGCGCGTGACTGCCGGGTTGCCGCATCTCCTTGAAAGTGGGATCAATTCTATGGTTGACCCGGCTTCGTAGCTGTGCTATGATCTTGCTGAAACCCTGTTTCTGAATCTCCTTTACTACATAATCAGGCCAAGCTATTAATACATATCGATTATCGCAGTGGGCAAGGATTTTAGCTTGGATTTCAAGGCGCCAGCGCCAATAAAAGTGGATTGACCCTCGCCCCGAGGTCTTGAGAATCGGAATGTGGAGTGGAGGAAATTTAAAATTAAGCGGATTGTGGTAAGGCCGCCTCTCATAATCAATAATAATCTTGGATAGATTTATACTTTGTACATTCTCTCGCCAGTCGGTGATCGGGTTTCTCATGGTGAGATGCTTTCTGCAATTTGTGAGAAAAAAAAAAATAAAAAAATAAGCAAAAATTAACGATTCGATTTGTGTCTCGACTTTGTACTTCTCCTAGATAAAAAAAAATTAATGAATATAAAAAAAAAAAAAAAAATAAGGCACTAATAGAATGCGTGTGTTGTAATAAGATGTGTAGCGAAACTATTCAGCAAGTGACAGTTTCAACGTGGTGATGTAGAAAAATACTCTGAGTTGCAAAGGTTTAAAACTTTTTTATTTTGTGATGAGGGGCGGTTGTGACTGCCTGTTTGACCTTCTTTTCTTCTCGAAACATGAAACTTTGATTATTTTTTCAAATTCAGATTAAACCTTTGTCACGTGGCTGTTGTATCGCCACGTGATTACTAAGCTTAGGTCCAAGGAATAGGGCAAAAGAGTCGGAAGAATAAGTGTATATCACGCTAGAAGAGACAATGTACAGAAAAGATAAGATATTGATCGCTTGTAGTTGAATATTTCCTAAAACCTTGACTCTTTAGGTAATTGTTAACCTTTTGTATGGCTTTCAGGCGCTTGGTATCACAAAGGGTGTTTGTGGTTCTCGCCCTGATTTCTTTTTGATGTTTAGTGATTATCTTTTAATGTGTAGACGCTTGAAATGATTTTCCTCCTTCGTTTTCGCCGAGATACAGGGGATCCAAAGGAGATATAAATACTTTCTTTGGATGATCCTGGGTCTCACTTGTTTTTCATAGTCAGATATCAAATCCTTGAGTCTTATTCAGATATTGGTTATTGATCGGTTTCTTGATCTTTTACTTCATTGCTCTAATTAAATTTAATCCTTTGTATTTGTGATTATTTCTTAATGTTTGACATTTATCTTCTTTTCTTCAAGCTTTGGCATGATTTCCTTTCTTAATTATTTGGCATGATCTTTCCTGGCCAGTTTCCATTAGATGGCCTTTGATTTATCATGCTCAATGATTCTTGTCATGGGCTTTGGGTATAAAGGAAAGGTCAGAAGACCATTCCTCGTTGCAAGAGTTTTTGTGACAAGCTTTAATACCCATATACTCTTTTTTTTTTATCTGCCAACGTAGGAAGCTATTGATACCCTATTCTAGCCACTCACTATCTTTCTCTCGCGACAGTATTATTCTCATGCCTATTTAGTAGTAGTCGCCTGGGGCGGATGATGCGCCGCCATTGTTCCAGGTCCATTACAATTCCACCGCGGTGAAAAAACCACAAAAGCAAAAGGGTCCCCCATATGACCATTAATGCAGTTAAGGGCAATCTCGCGGCTAGAAGAAGAAACCCATCGTAATATTGAAAACGGGTGGTGGTGGCGGGGAAGGTTAAAAAAAAAGACACCTCGAAAAATACTCCCAGGCCTTTAACTTAAGTGTGGCTGGAGGTCAGGGCTAAGCTGCGGAGCCAGCAATTAGTCGATGGCGCGGCAAGTGAGTTCCGACCAGCATCAGCTGCTGCAATGGCTGCTGCTGCTGCCTCTATTGTGCCCTCTTTTGCATTTCCTTATTTTTTTTTTTTCTCATTGAGAAATTGGCCCTGGCTAAAGATGCTAAGTACTCTTATCAACAAATTTTACCATGATCAACATCTTGAATAGTCGATTCGTTTATACAGCCGCTTCGTAACATGCGCTAAAAAGAAAAAAAAAGCTTAGCTACAGACTACAAACTCGGGTTTCTCAATCAAGTTCTTCTAGAATTTAGAATCACGCGCTCGCCAAAAAAAAAATAACTTGAAGGTCGTTATCAACATTTGCTTTCTTGCTTTTACTTTAGAACATTTCAGTCAGCGACACTTATTGCGTCAGCAAGGGAGACCAAAAAACATGGTGCGCCATCAGCAACTATGAAAGCGTAAAAGATTGTTCTAATATTTAATAGAGATTGTGATTCATATATATTTAGTTAAGTATCTACAGACTTCACATTGTTAAGTCTGGATAAAAAGGACAAACATAAATAGGTAAATAGGATATACATGAGAGACATGGCGAGAGTCTGTACAACAGCAACATGTTTCTTCTTGGCAACATGATTTCCAGTATTTGGAGCCTGCTGCTTGTAAACGATGCATTAGCGGCTACGGACAGTCATAACGCATTTGGTTGAAAGAAAGATAGAGCACTGTAAGGTGCACGAGGGTACAAGACAGAAAAAAATAAAATAAAAAACACAAGGAAAGTAAAAACAGGTCATCATGTCGTTAGAAAGCGGAGGCAGCAGCAACAACAGCAGGAGCAGCGGAAACAGAAGCCGAAGCAGGTGAGCTCAGACGGCCATCCTCTGGATTGGGCTGCGAAGCAACTCTCACCGATCGCACGCGCGCAGGCTCAGGCCTCACAACTTGGTCAGTTGAATCAGCCTGTCTATCTGTGGCGTTATGAGTGCTGCTGGTGCTGTTTCTTCTGACTCTAGAGTTTGCAGCAGTGATGAGGGCATCGCCGTTACTATTCTCGCCTTCTGAGTGGCTAGGTAAATCAATATTTTTGCGTAGATTGAACTGGCAGAGCGGACAACACGCTTTACGCAAGGTTAGCCAGGGTACTATGCAGGCATCATGAAATATGTGGTTGCATGGAAGCTGGCGAATGAGAATCTGATCGGGCTTCGCACTAGAAACCGCCGGACCCGCGGTCAAGGCTACCGGCTCAGCAGTAGAGGCGTTCGTTTCAGTGGTGGTTGTAGCAGCGTTTTTCTCCAAATCTAAAACCAGGCCTCTGTCAAGACGGCTGCTGTTGTTCGGGTTGTTGTTAGTAATGTCTTCTGAGTCGATGGGTTCAACAGGCGCAGAGATGTCAAGGTTAATAACAGACATTTGCCTGCTCGCGGGTTCCTCTTCGCCAATGTTCTGCTGGCAGATTGCACACACGTAATTATCGCTGCTTGGCTGGAACATGTGGTGGCTATGATCTGGTACCGTAGACATTGTACTTGTTGTTGGTTCCACTACGACTGTTGTCGAATCAGTGCTTGCGGTATGCTTTTCCTCCTCATTTCCGGTAGCAGTCTTGGTGCTGTGTGTGCTCGCCGCGCTGCTTGTGATGACGGAGACCTTGTCGCTCGCTTCAACAAAGTCTGCAAATGAGATCACGGGGTACAACTTATTGAGCTCGGCAATGGTGAGGACAGGTTGGCCCTTATCGCTGACAGGGCCACGCGCATTACCAGTGGTAGGACCTCTGATCGGGCGACCGTTGCTGTCGTAGCCTCTATTGACAGGCTGGGAGGACCCAAAACGACTTTTACGGCGCCAGCTAAACATGAGAGCAAGCAAGGAAACGACGAGACCAATAACAACAATGGAGCCAATAGCGACAAAGACAGTGGGTGATTGTGTGGTAGTGGTCGATGAGGTTGTCGGAGGGAAGAACTGGCGCCGGGCAAGCGGTGCGGCGCTAGCTTTGTTAGATATTGGAAGTGCTTGTGCGACACCCGCTAGGCACAGTAGATAAATCATTACTGACAAAATTGGTGATAATAGTGTAGACATTTAATTTGTATATATCTTTGAATGGTATTGATTGCGACGATGGTTAACAAAAAGGGCCTGCAGTAGGTATTGCTAAAACTTGTGTACGGGATCGCTCGTATGGACTATGATAACAACCAAAAAAAAAAAAAAAAGAGATTCTGAGTGTTTATATACGGTTGTGTAATTTTTGCACTAATGCCCTTTGACTAAAGCCTATTATTTCTTTTATTTTTCTTGTTTGTATAGTGAAAGATGAAAAAGCTGCTACTGTTGCTAAAGTTTCTCACTAATTGGGTTATTCAGAAAGAAGAGTGACAAGGTATCTGATGTAAGGTGTATATACTTCGAGTTTAAAAAAACTATTACTAGTGCATGGGCCATTATACTTTATTCGCGTACTTGGCAATAATCGGTCTCTAAAGGTCGCCGGGTTTGTTTTTTTTTTTTTATCGAGATGAAAAATAGGGAAAACCGCTACCCATTTGCGCGATTCCAAGTCTTTCAACCTAACCGACAAGGTTTCAAGTGTTTTTGAGTATCTTTTATCAGTGATGATGATAATACGAAGGGAAAGTCTGGGGCTGTGTATCTCAATGGCGGCCGTAATTCTGGCTAGACCTCGAAGATAAGACTGTATCCAAAAGAAAATACGGGGCAATGCGTATTTCATTTCGTTTTTTTCTAGATGTTGTTCTTCTTTATCAGTTAGGAAAAAAAAAAAAAAATACAGAGAGGAAGGCTGTGCTGATTACTCACAACAGCGACCACGTTGAAACGGTTGTGTTTTGCGTAAAATTATTGTTACTTTATTACTTAAATTGACATTTTCCAGTAATTTAAAAACGGAGTAAATAAACGTTATTAATCAAGACGAAAAGCCCGGGATTTGAGAGTGGCAAATTGGGTATGAATTGCGCTGATAACTTTTGTTGAAAGAATGGAAAAAAAAAAGTTTTTTAAATCAACAAGTCTATGATTTTACTAGGGACTGTAATTAATCGTATATTCTTCTTGATACACATAGCCCGTCGCGACAGTGGTGAGTCAATCGCAATGGTTTTTTTTCTTTAATAATCAGATTTGGTCGCATTGGACTTTGACAGGTAGGCCAGATAGTGATAAATTCTGTGGTGATCAACTGTTGATGAGATTTAAACCGAAGCTAAAAACCTTTCCTTCTAAAGTGTATAAAAAGATTATGGCTTTAAACCAATGAGAGTTTGTAGTAAGTCGTTGGTGTTCGCTCCCGTTGATACCTACTGTCTCGTTTAAGTTTCAAAATTCTTAGGGTATCAAAGTCAAAATTAAATAAACCCTGACACGTATTTTTATAAATAATACATAAAGTTCTATTGCAGCTTTATCTGATGAACTACAACATATGAAAACAAGCATGAACCTAATGGCTATGCTATTGGCGTAAGACGTTTTGAGGTTATTCATCTCCATAAGTCAAAAGTCTACGTTATACGTTTATGCATGGTACTTTAATCTTTCATTCATCGTATAAAGTCCGGGGTAAGGCTGCTATCCCTTTCAGCGGAAAAACAATTGTCCATAAAATTTCTATAGTATTATGCTAAGCTCAAAAGTGACTTGGCTGTGCATTCCTTCTTTTATCACACGGCTAATTGTCGTATTATTGACCGTTTACCTATTGAGCGATCTACTAATAAGCCGTGGTCTGATGAATAGAATTTATTTTCTCTGGAGAATAAATTTTAAATTTCCACAATGCTAGAGTCATTTAATCTTAAAAAAAAGGTCGAGGCTTATTTGCTACCATTATATCAGTACAACTACTACTACCACTACTATATTTAACTTTCATCTTTCAACGCGTATTTGAGACAAAAGCAGTATAAAAGGCATTTAAAGACCGCATGTTATTACGGATTTTAAACCATATCAAAGAACTTTTAAAGATAGTCAAGCTGCTATTTTATTGGGTCTAGACTTGTCGATCCACGTTTGACTTTTTGGTTAACATGTAAAAAGGCTTGTTCCTAAAACCAAAAAAAAAAAAAAAACAAGTGGTAGTATAGTATGAGTTTATGGTGTTCACAGAGGTATCTCTTTAGTCAAATGATAGATTGGCTTTACTTCTTTTTTTGCGTGCGACTAAAGCTTGAATAGACCACTTCTATCTGGTATCACAAGCTAGCAGATGAATAAAAAGAAGAAACCCAGTAAGTCCAGATCACTCCACAAGGTAAAGTACCAGGCCCATTTAAATCAGCACCGATTAAGACGATTCAATGCCACGCAATTAGTTTGCTAGTAAGCTTAACAATAAAAGAAATACGTAGATCTACTGCTTTTTTCTATAAAAACCTTTGTGAGCTTTAAGCCTAATGAATCTTAATTGGAGTGCGACTGCTTTCATTGAAAGTTTTGTCATCATCAAACCTTGAATTTCTTTTCCACTACCCGTTAGCAATACTACATTGTTGATTTCATTCAGATAACTGTTTTAAAACTTTTTATTTATCAAACCGATTAACAGAGGTCTACTGACATTAAGCGTGTTAAAAATTCAGAGATTGCAAGGAACCTGTTTGGTTAGGTCATGCCAGCATTATGACCCTTTTTGCCAAGATAAACATATGGAAAGAGTTGATATAAAAAAAAAAAAAGCGACGTTAATACATACAAAGCTCAAGCTTTGATAGATAGGCTTTGAAACACAATTAGCTATTCCACCAAAATTCAAATTTGGCCGAGATTCCTGAGTTCTATAATATTCAAATACTTTTAGTCATTCCAAAAAACAAAAAAAAAAAAAAAAAAAATCCTCGAGTCTCAATTATCGAAGCAGGTGACAGAAAAAAAGAAAACATCAAAACCATGTGACAACTACCCACGTCTAAACATTTGGTCAAGTCAAGATAGTGCTGCTTGTACATGTAACATGGTCAAGGTAAAAAGTGAAGGTACAAGGAAATCTGTATATTTTGTGTACCAGCAGCATATTCAATTGGGAGTGTTGCTCACCGTCAAAGTCGGAGAAAACTATACAGCATCGCGTTCATAAACATCTGTTATTGCTTATGTAAGTTTTAAGCTGTGACCATATAGTCTGGGCAAGACAACACTATTTTAAAAAATAGAGAGTAATACCTAAGATCTTGTCTAATCTTGGAGCTTTGACTTTGTTTATGGAATATCAGTATGATCAAGCACTTTCAATATAAAAATACTAATGCTTGCTATTGGTTGTCATACAGTTCAAGTTTTCCAGTTTCTTCATCAAGACCTAAACTGAAGTTTAACAGAGAACTAAATAGGCTTTGGCTCTCATATTGAACGCCTTTGACGTGGCTGAAGTGATTTGTTTTTTGTCTTCAGCATGATCTGGAAAATGAAAAAAAAAAGTTTTCATGCCAACTTTTCGTAGATCTATTCAATGAAAACCCCACATTTGGCCAATTTGACCTCTAAAAGCACAATGGCCTTATTGCCGATACGATAGCTGGATAAACAATGATCAGTCGCTTCTAATAGCCAACCGAATGACATGAATTTGACGAGTCTATAGTATTTCAGTACCCATAATCTCATAGTTTTTTTGTTTTTTTTTTTAAATCTAGGAACTGGAATAGTAGTTAAAACTATTCTAAAAGTCTTGATAAATTAGGTGTTTTTAGAATCAACATTTTTCTTCTTAGTCCAACTTTAGTTTCTTGAAAGTTTGGAATCTGTGTAAAAGTAATACTTGATTTGGCTGTTTAAAATAGCCCCATGTGTAGGTTTATAGATCTCATTACTGTGTAAAGATTAGATTCAATGAAGAAGGTTATTCTTACTGATTGAATCTCATCGTATGGCGTTCAGGGTTTTCTCTCATTTCCGAATTGTTTCATAACCTTTTTAACAAAAATGAAGATTCCTGATCGGGGCAGTAAATGCCCCTATTTCTATGGCCACTTGCCAATTGCACTGGAAAAAAAAGACCCATTCTTCTAATGCTGCTGCAGTTGACGCCTTTAAAAAAAGTATATGTTGAATCTAAGCTAACTGAGACCTGTCAGGTTCTCTTTTTTTTTCTTTGTCTTTTGTTAATAGGGCACCAGGCACTTCGTCCATGTCAATTTTGAGATACGATCTGTGGCCACTAAAAACAGGCAAAAGCATGAAACCTTTGAAATAATTGCATCTTTTTTTTTCAGTTACACTACTAAAAGAACAGAAGAGGATTATTATTGACATTTTTTTACCGAGCGAAACAAATAAGCAGGGGATGTTTACAAAAAAAAAAAAAAAAAAAGCTTCTCAGGTTTCACTTTCCTGCCAAAAAGTTTTATTGGTGCTACCTGACAAGAGTTTGAAAGCTTATTAGAGGGTATTCGATATTATTGCCAATACCCACCGTGCTGAAGAAAAAGGTGAAAAGAATCTAACGTCTCCCGTTTGTCTCCGTAAAAAGATTGCTCTGTTATTTCTATAAAGCTCTGCTGGTGCTTTTTAGAAAGAAAAAAAAAGCTCTCCAGCAGCTGGCATGGCATTAAAAAGCTTTTAGCGATAGCATTTACTAAGTAATGCGATATTCGCCTGTTTCTCCAGCAAGTCTAAAATCCCAAGTTTTGATGGCTTGCCATAAAGAGATAAAATACAATATCTACAAATTTTATTAAAAATTTACCTCCAACTGTTGCTGATTAAGTATTTGAATGTGCCGGTCTTTGGCTGCCGTGACCTTGAACTATTATTCAAAGTTTGCAGTTTACTGGGCCTTATTGCCGACAACGGAAGGGCACTATCAAGTTTTAAATGCACACGCAAAGCATCAAATGAAGCAGATTTGTAGCAGTATTCATGACAGCAGTCAAGTGCTTGTCTTTTTTTTTCCCCGTGTTAAAAGGTGGCGATGACTTGGGCATCGGATTAGCGACTGTGCATTAATGTTCATTAAGGCAGGGTCTGTGATGTAGCTAAGAAGAATCAACGGTTTTGATGCCGACAATTGTATTTTCATTTGTAATGGTGATTGCCGACGTCTAGGTTTTATGTATTCACTATATCACTACTACTGCAAGCCATGACCCTACAATCGCACTTCAAAAGCCGGAATGAAACCGTTTCTAAAAGGGCCGATGTACTCCCACTGAAGGTTAGTTTTTAACTGCCACAAAAAAAAAATAGATTGTTGTTAGGGTATAAATGAAATGCATCTGCACAACGATGGCAGTATCCAGTCGAAAGTAATGCATCCGATGACACGGACATGAAAGTTCATGTAGGCACCAAAACAGCAGCAGCTATGCAACTGTCTTGATGAGCCTACCCGATTGCTCTGTAAAAGTTTAAGGGACTGGTACTAAAATTGATTTTTTCTTGATCTGCTCTACCGTCATAGCGCAAACAAGCTATGTTTTGCTTAAATGGTTGGGTGGTTGGTATATATTTGGCATGGCTGGGTACATTTGCAAATTATACTTTGCTTACATGCAATGCCTTAGTTGATGATGGGCAAGCCGTTCTATTTACTTCTCAATCGAGACACAAACAAACAGACAAAACCCTTCCACTCGAATTTTTTTATTTTTTTTCATTTGCCATTCTTGAAAAGTACCACTCATCATTATGATCAAACTATTTAAACAAGCCTGTTCGCTTGATCCATCATCCTTGCTGTCACCATCATTACGGCACTTATTACACCCTCGAGAGGCATTATCATCGGCATCTACTCAGAGTATAGACGTTCTCAATTTCTACTTTTCATTTGAACGAGCTTCAACGAAATATTCTCGTCCACATCAAAACTCAAAAAAGAAAAAACAAGTTTATTAAAAAATACAAAAAAATACCAAACGCCTTTAAAGTCTTTGTTAGAAAAAATATTAAATTTTCACCTGTTAAAATCTATTTGCAATATTTCAACTCCAAAGCTTTTAATTCATTTTTTTTATATAAATCGACCTTCGGTTGCTTCTTTTTAGAACCTCTTTTTTTTTTCCTTCATAATCTTGAAATTTCTCGATACATCACTTGTGCCGCGATATTCCCCCGTTCCCAGTACAACTAAACACACATTTTTCATCATGCAAACTTATAGTCTCTGCCCTCTGTTAGGCGTCTTCTTTTCATTTGCCAGTATGGTGCTGCTTATTTTTATACTTATTGGAAATATTCGCCCTGTTAGAGTGCTACAAGACATTTATTTTCTTAAACTTACGACAGAGGGTCTCACCTCACAAATTGTTCCCGGTCTGGCTGGCCTTTCGAGTGCAGATGTCAACAAGCTCAAAGAAATCACTCAATACACGGTTGGTCTATGGAACTTTTGCTACGGTAACACGCAAGAAATCACAACCTGTGCCAGTACGGCCGGTAATTACCACTTTGCGCTTGTTGACATTGTTTACGAGATTCTGGGTGTTTGGACAACTGTTACCTCGCCCGGTAATCTCGATAGCAATAACGACAAAATTCTCACTATGTCTAAGGCCATTATCGGTCTCTATGTGGCAGCCGTTGCGCTTTCATTTTTTACTATTGTCCTCGGAGCTCTCTCTTTACGCAGACAAAGGCTATTCCGCGTGTTCACCGCGCTGCTCTCCTTCCTGGCACTTGTCGTGACACTCGCTGCATCAGCGGTCGCGACTGGTCTTTATCTTTACATTAAACAAACTTTAAATGACAATCAGAATAGCTTATATGCAAGCCTCGGTCGTGTTGCATTTGGCATTTCATGGGGAGCCGGTCTCAGCGCTTTGATTGCCTTTATTTTCACCACAGTTGCGACCTGCTTGCTGCCTGAGCGACACGCTGGTTTCAGCTCGCCTAAATCTGAGAAGCAGCCGTTCCTGGTTTCGGAGACTTCCTACCAGGCACCGCCGCTCCCCAACACCATCAACGACCCGGCCACCGTGGGGCTATACCAAAACAACAACTACAATGGCACTCCCAATGATATGTTCAGTAATAATAACAACTATCATTCTGCCAATGACAATCAATTTGTCCAACCCACGCACTACAATAATCATCCGGGTCAGGTTTAAATAATCTATTGTTAATATTAATTTTGTTGTTGTTTTTTTGTTTGTTTTTATCGATAATTATCTGTTATTTGTATCGCCAACATTATTGAGTTGGTAATACAATCAGTAATACAGTGGGTCATGATTTAATTGGGAATGATATAAAATTTTATGAATCTGTTGTCTCTTGCGTACAAATGTCTTACATACATACATGTAATTGTTCTTTCAATTGCTAATATCACGGTTTGTTTTGTTTTGTTTTGTTTTTTCGAGTTTTTAATGATAAAGTTTTAACTTTCAATCAAACTCTCTTGAGGATCTGGCAACTATAAGATAAACAAATTTGAGCTCCCTTTTATGATAACTTCATTGCAGATATAAAGACACGAGGTGCCGGGGTATTGAGGCTCATTGCCAAAATATTTGTAATATAAAGCCTCAACGAGAAGTAGTATCACAAACAACGCGCGCAGTCTTGATTCACGTATCACCCAAGACAGGCTTACATTGAGATTTAACGCGTAAACGTAAATATGCATGTGGTACAGGTCATTTATCTATGGCATCATGTTCTGCATTTGCCTTTGGCTATTTTTGAAAACGCCGGCGATCAAGTCATTGCTTTCCGAGCTCAGGGCCACACAACTCGGGAGTTTTGGAGAACTTACCGCTGTTCACCATATAGTGGACCTGCTGAGGGAAAAAAGCCAAGTAATTCGAGTTCTAGTGCTTACAATTGCTTCTTTTCTGGGGTATTCATCAATAGCTCTATGCGAGTTCACGCATTTTTACCGGTGATGGATATCAACATTGAAAAACGGTATCCCCCTGGAGAGATGATTGTCTCAAAAACTTTATAAAGATGAACCCTGAAACTTTACGTATAAAACTACAATCGGGAATGTACATAGACTATTCTATAAATCATAAGCTTTTTCAAATGTTTCTTGAAGTCACTTGAGCAAATTATCTCTGCGCCCGCCGGGCTTTGGTCCTTCTTACAACAGCGTCGCACAGACCAGCCAGAGCACAACAGCCTATCAAGTGCATATTCTCCTCCAGAGAAAAAAAAAAAATTCCAAATAACTCTTTCTTCCTGGTCTCGTATTTTTTTTCTTTCTTTTCATTAGTTTTTTTTTTTAGTTCTGTTACTCGAAAGTGCTGGTTGTCATAAAATCCCCAGCAAAAATCATATTATACTTCTAAGCATCAATAACTTTCTTTTTTTTTTGTTTTTTGCTACAAACACTATTATTGCTTCACACCCTATTCTCATCACTATCAAAGCACCATGAGACCCGCGCACCACGAACCCAAGAAAGTCGAAGGCGCCATTCGCGAAGTAGGTTCCATTTAACTGCTGCTTTTCTTCTTCTTTTAACACCTGTTTTTAATTACAGATTGTTGACGGTGCCGTTCGCGGCGGCCTCTTTGGTATTGTTACGGGCACCATCTTTCATTTCAGTGCAATGCGCTGGTCGCCCCAGTACCGTGGGCTCACTACCCAGTTTAAGACATTTATTGGTCTTGGTATTTTTGTCATTACACCTGCATGCTGGCTCATCGATCAAAACCTGCTGCGCTACGAGCGCAGAATCGCCATGGAGCAAAAGCTTGAGCGCCGGCGTAAGCTTGAGGAAGCTGTGGAAAAGGGCGAATATTAGCTCGCGCTTGCTCCGACAGCTGGTCGAGTGAGCCTTGTTGGTTATTTGCAAGAATGGAATAGAGATTACGGCGGGATCTGGCGAGCTCTCGTGTTTCAATAAAGAATTTAGGGACTGATACTTTTCATACTCACTCGCGCGTGTCGAAGCTAGTTGAAGCGTAGTGGCTTCGTCTGAGAGACAATGATAGCGTTTACTTGAACTACGCGGCTTTCTGGCTCTATCGTTATATTTTTCTTACGGCTGCTAGATTCGACCGAGGGTGGCTCGTAAAAAAACTATAGGAATTTTTCAATACCCTTTTGTTTTAAAAAAAAAAAAAATAATATTCTAAGTAGGCTGAACGCGCCTTTTTTTCAGGGTTGACGGTTACGATTTTTGGCAAGGGCCTTTCATTATTCGGGTTTGTTTCTGGTGTTTCGAAACGGGTTGCAGTAGGAGACCGCACCCGAGCGCCCGGCCACCCGATACAACAAGCAAAACTGCGCTCGGTTTTTTGGTGGTCACATGACCCAAACTCAATCTTTTTTGGCATCATCTTTTCGCGGTCCAAAATTTTCTATTTTTTTTTTTTCGAACCGCCAAATAGAAAATCTCCAAAACAGGTTCTCTCACTTTTCCCACTTCTCCCTTTGAAACCTTTTCTGATTTTTCAACTCCATCAGTCCTTTTCTCAGCGCCTGTTTGAAGCATTCTATTTATTTGTAAGTTTAAGAGATCCTCTTTTTTTTTTTTTTTTTTCTGTACGCACTGCTGCGCGGGTTTGAACGTTGGTAATCGATTCATGTGGTGTTCCGATGATAGGGCCGACCGTTCACTTCCCCTCAGATTAAACCTTTGTGCACCACACGCAGCACCGAAAGATATAAAAGCCCCCCCGTTGCTAACCCTGTTTCTCTAGCACATTCGAAATGATGTTCGCAAATAGAGCTGCTCTCATGAAGAGCTCTAAGCCCTTCCTTACCTCCACTAGACTCAGCAGATCCATGTACCCTGCACTAGCAAGAGTAAGTTCACACCAGGTGCAGACTGACCTCTACGTACTAACAGCAGCATGTAGGCTTATTCGAGCGCTGCCGAGGACGATGTTGTGTTTTCATCCAACCGCGCCGTCAGAACCATCCAGCTTAACCGTCCTCAGAAGCTCAACTCGCTCAACACTTCAATGGTTGACAAGATCACCCCCCGCCTCGTCGAGTGGGCTCGCTCAGACCTCACCAGAACCGTTGTTATCAAGGGCACCGGTAATAAGGCTTTTTGCGCTGGCGGCGACGTTGCCGCTCTGGTCAAGGCTATCTCTGACAATGCTGAGACCGGCCCCGCCGTTGCCAGCAAGTTCTTCAAGGACGAATACACTCTGAACCATCTCATCGCCACCTACACCAAGCCTTATGTTGCCCTGCTCAACGGTATCACCATGGGCGGTGGTGTCGGTCTTAGTGTCCACGCTCCTTTCCGCGTTGCAACTGAAAAGACTCTTTTCGCTATGCCCGAGACCGATATTGGTTTCTTTCCCGATGTTGGTGGCTCGTTTTTCCTTCCTAGACTGGACGGTGAGATTGGCACTTATCTTGCGCTGACTTCTGAGCGCCTTAAGGGTTACGACGTTGTTGCCGCCGGTATTGCTACTCATTACGTTCCTGAGTCTGTTCTTCCTGAGTTGGAAGCCAGACTTGCTGAGATCATCTCCGATAACAAGATTATCCCCACTGACCCCTTTAACCTTGTCAACAACGTGTTAGAGGAGTTTGCTACCGACGCCCCCGAGGGCTACGAGTTCTCGCTCTCTGGCAAGAAGCGTGAGGCCATTGACAGCATCTTTGGCCAGTCGTCAGTTGGAGACATTATCAGCGCTCTTGAGGCCGACGGCAGCGAGTGGGCGCTCAAGACCAAGGAGACCATTCTTGTTAGATCACCGGTTAGTGTCAAGGTTACTTTTGATGCACTTAGACGGGGTAAGGATTTGACCATCACTGATGCCCTAAGCAAGGAGTACCAGCTGGCCAAGAAGTTTATGAGTGGTGGCGACTTTGTCGAGGGTGTGACTGCTAAGCTCATTAACAAGCCCCCCACTGCACCCCAGTGGAAGCCTGCCACTCTTGGTGAGGTCACTGCCAGCTCCGTCAGCGAGTTTATTAATAGCGTTGACGCGGCCGATGCACTTGAACCCGTCACCGAGGAGAACTTTGTTGACTACCCGCATAAGTTTGGTCTCCCTACCGAACAGGACATTGAGAACTTTATCACGGGCAATGATGGCTCAGATCGCGAGTTCAAGGTCACCAAGGACGAGGTCCTTGATCACTTCCAGTACTTGACCAGATCGAAACTCGGCGTCGCTCGCAAGATTGAGGAGGTCTTGGCTAGAAAGACCACGCCAGATGCCACTGACAGCACCCTCTTGGACTGGAAGTACTAAATGCTGTGTCAACCCCCCTCTTGTTGTAAATATATAATAATTGAATTGAACTTTGTAACTCAGAGATATCACTACAGCGGCGCTTCACTTTTGGTATTGGTGGGGCCTTGTGTCGACAATGATGTCGTCGTTTTCATTAGCCTCTTTGGTCATTATGATTATGTCAAGATAAATGAGTAGGCTTGTGGCGGCTGGGTCATCATTGTGAATCTGTCTGATAAAAACAACACATTTTTTTGCTTTCTTTACAAGTGAAGTTTGTGATGGGCCAGTTAATGTAAGAGACCTCAACACAACATAGCCAGTGTTGTTGTAGCAGATTCCAACTATATAAGAAGCCTTTTATTTCGCCAAAATTTTCATATTTTCATTCACTTTTATTCATCTTTTGTTAACAGTAATCCTTTTTTTTTTCTTTCTTCCGGCAGTTGTTGTGTCGTTGTTGTTGTGCTACTGATACTTTATTTTTTTTTTTTTTTTTTTGTCAAACGTTAATACTTGTGATTATGAACACCTCCGCCATTAATAATGACTCTGCCAACTCAGGATATCCGGCCAATCTGCGGGCCTCAAGTTCTAGTAGCAATAGCAAGGACATGAATTTTTCTATTAATGCTTTCAGCCCTCTTGGTAACGGGATCAGGGGCGATGGACACCGAAACACGGCACTTTCCAACCCGTTTAGCAGCCAGCAACAATACTCGTCTTTTCTTCCCATGTACCAACAGCAACAACAGCAGCAGCAACAACAGTACACCCAAAACAATCAAGCTTTCAACAGTTCTAATAACACCTGGACGCCTATTGGGGTACTTCCGCAGCAGAGCCAAGTCCCCAAGTACACGGTGACCCAACAGCAGTACAGTCCGGGCCTGAGCGCAAGTAGAAGCAGTTCTACGGGATCATCAATAATTACCATGCGCACGCCATCGTTCAATTCGATGGCCAGCAAAGACAGTATGACCACTCATGATAATGACACCGAAGATGCCGAGGGGTCACTGGTGGCCCAATTGCACAGACGGGATTTAGAGATTCAGGCGCTCAAGCTTGAGATCAAGCAACTGACCGAGCTGGTCCAAGGCGGCAGCAAAACCGGAGTTTACAAAGTTGACCCCGCTGTCGAGGCCAAATTTCGCGAGTTGGCGCGGGGTCTCAAGGAAAGAGACGAAGAAATTACAAAGCTACAGTACCACCTTGAAGCGGCGCTGGCCACGGGTAAGACCAGGACAGCAGGCAAGGGGCCGGACCAGAGCGAGCTGGCGCACCGGCTGGTGACGCGAATCACAACACTGCGCGACGAGAACAAAATGCTCGGGGTAAGTACAAGAACGCTCAATTATAGTAGATGCGAACTAACGTAAACAGAACATTGTGTCGCAGGGTCGCAGCGCCCAGCGGGAGATTGAAATTGGACTCTTGAAGAAGGAGAACGCCAAACTCCGAGAAAAGTTGAAGAACATGACATGAGATATATACGTGAAGTAGCTAAATAAGAAAAAAAAAATCTTCAATCCGAGTGGTGGTAGATGATCTAGTTGGTAGCGGGCACCTCCTTCTTGGCAGCGGGGTCTTCGGACTTCACCATGGCAAGGATGCTCTCGCCAACGGAGAGATTCTTGACGTCGCGCTGGTAGTTGTAAATTCTAAAGACCTGGTAGCCAGCCACGGTACCAAGGAAAAAATTGACTGAGGCCAAAAGGTAGTTTTTGGGCTTGATGATGAGACACCAACGGGTCCAAATGGCGCCCGTGGC
Organism: Geotrichum europaeum; assembly: GCA_030567025.1. Classification (NCBI taxonomy): domain Eukaryota; kingdom Fungi; phylum Ascomycota; class Dipodascomycetes; order Dipodascales; family Dipodascaceae; genus Geotrichum; species Geotrichum europaeum. The sequence continues at coordinate 19,183 of JAKUCA010000242.1, forward strand.
CAAGAGAGCAATCTGTTGCGTACCGGACATGGATTCGACAGGGCGTTGAATGTCGGAGATACCAGCAAACACAAGCGACCACTTAAAAAAAAAAAAAAAAAAAAAAAATGATTAGCAAAAAAGAGGGGAGATTTTCTTCATACTGTTGTGGTGGGGGTAAAAAGAAAGTGTCAGGGTAGGCATACCTTCATGACGGGGGCCTAGTTCACCAAATACAAGGTTAGTAAACGGTCATAATAACAATAAAGATGGATCATTGCATGGTGTATTAATTGATAGTGATGACAACAACGAGAAGTAAACCAAGTTTGCTTTTTCTAAAAATTGTCACTACTACCAAAAAAACACACACACACACACACCCAATATAGCAGATTTCAATATTTTCTCAATGTGCGAATGTGTATAGAAAATGCGTTGACACACACACAAACGAGGGGGGATTGAGAGAAAGAAAGAAAAAAAAAAAAAAAAAAAAAAAAAAAAAAAAAAAAAAAAAAAAAAAAAA
>JAKUCA010000243.1:0-15914 GCA_030567025.1 Geotrichum europaeum
TTTTTTTTTTTTTTTTTTTTTTTTTTTTATAATATGAACTTGCTATGCAAAAGATTCTATCACTCATAAAAAGTTATCTGTTATATATATATATATATATATATATATAAGAGTAACACAAGTATTTAACCTGTGCCAGAGTCTAGCAAATACAAACATGGCAAAGCTAATTTGACAAGTCAGTTTTAATAAATTTGAGTTGCAGTAACGCAGAGCGTTTTTTCATTTTTTTTGGATTTATAATTTGTTTGTATATGAGGATTAGTGGTTTCACGGGGTCTTGTATCTACAAAGTAAAAAAGCTTTAGACTCTGATTCTAAATAATTTGCTTTAAACCAATATATATATATGTAAAAATCACCTTGTTAGAATTTTTATTCGTTGACTCTAAGTACTAGTATCTGTTACTACGGTGTCTGTCTACCCTTTGTTTTGTTTATATATAGGCTGGAGATTTGCAACACAGCAACTTACATTCCGAACAGTAATTAAGGCAAAAGTGGTTGAAATTTCTACCGCAATAACTCAAAAAAAAAAAAAAAAAAAAAAGATAAAAATAATAAATGTAAAAAAAATGATAATAATAACTAAAATAAATAAAGTCCACCTTTGCTTGCGACGCCCGCAAACCATGGTAGGCCATATGCTTTTATGCCTAAATATGACTGCTCCTCCCTAGCTCCTCACTGAGCCGATAAATATAAAGACTGATTTCAATATGTACAGTCGGTTCCGATAAAGTTATCGTGGCTCCTCAAATTCTAAACTGGTTCGATGGCCCACCCTGAAAATTGGTTCCAGAATTGTCTCCATTGTCGATAACGCTTTCCAAATTGTCAGAATTAGCAAAAGTATATTGCTGCTGATGTTCAAACTCAATAGGGTTGAATGCCGCTCTGATAAAATTAATTGGCATGTTGACAAGAGGATCGTCCGGATCCATCGACTCATTAAAAACAAAAAAGTTTCTTCTTGACCGTCCATCATTTTGATATGACAATTGTCGCTGCTGTTCTTGCATCGTGAGCTGACGTTGCTGGTCTTGAAGAATCTGAAGTCGCAGCGCGGAAGGAAGCTGTCTAGCGGCGCTGGTCTCTTCAGCAGCGTGACGCGGGGCAAAAGTTTCATGCATTCTATTCACAAACCGATGCGCAGGCGTCAGCAGACCCTGGTTCTCCGTGAAAATGTTGAGTCCGCTGGGGGCGTTATGCTGGGATGGTTGTTGTTGTTGTGGTTGGAGTATTACTGGAATGGGTTGCGGTTGTTGCTGCTGTTGCTGCAAAAGAATTTGTTGCTGTCGTTGGCGCTGAATTTCTAACAAGCGTTGTTGATGATGGTAGAGCTGCGCCGCCAGCTCTCTATCTTGGACCTGGGGAAATGCATTGCTGGGCATTTCAAGGTTGGGAAAAAATCCCATATTATTGCCTTGGTGGTTTTCGAGCTCTGAGTTCATGCGATGGCTTTCAATGTTGTAGAGGTTGGCTAACCCATTAAGGTGATCGCGGAGTTGCTTGACGCCAGCGCCGCTAAAAACGCAAAAGGATTGTTGCTGGTGTTGCGTAAACTCTGGTGGGGGCTCACGGCAGTACTGAAACAAATCCTCCCTCATAAAGGCTGGAACGCCAGTCAGTGATAGATGCATTAGTCGGTGGCAGGTATTGACCAAGTTGGTAATGGCTTCAATCGAAATGTTGCTACAATAAGAAAGGTGGATACGCTCCAAGGTCGCCTCATTACCAGTACGTTGAGTAAAGGCGCTAATGCCAACATCAGAAATGTTTTGACATTTAACGAGACCAACGCGGCGCAGTTTGGGAAGATGGGCAATTTCCATAACTGCCTCATCCTGAATTTGGCTGCAGCATGCAACGTCTATATACTGAATTCTAGTGCACGCCTTAACCAAAACAGTAATGCCCGTGTTGGTAATATTGTTGCAATGACCAAGATGAATATAATGCAAATTGCGGCCAAGTTTTGAAAGGTGGGAAAGGGAGCGGTCAGTGATTTGAAAGCACTTGGCCAGGCCTACGTTCCGAAGGCGAGGGGCCAAGGACACCAGTTTGCCAATACACTCGTCAGAAATAAGAGGACAACTGGAGAAATCCATAATGCGAAGTTTATCAAAAGAGACAGAGGTAGGTATTAGGGCCAAGCAAAAGTCAGACACATTTTCGTTCATTGCGACTCTGTATTCTCGAAGCTGAGAGAGGGAGGAGTATGCTAAACTGGCAGTCTCGTCCGAGACGTTGACACAGCCCGAGAGGTCGAGCTCAACAAGCATAGAGCATCGTTTTATAAGTTCTCTGACAGCGTCGTCGGTGACAAGAGAGCAGCCGTTGAGTTTTAGGCGTTTCAAGTTAGAACATTTGGTCGCAAGCGCGCGAATAGACTTGTCGGTAAGCAGCTTGCAGTTAGAGGCGTAAAGACCCTGTAGCTTACTGCAGTTGTTCCCCAGCATGACTAGGGTCTTGTCGGTAATTTTTTCAAGTCCAGTCATGTCAACAGAAAGGATCCCTTCGTTGGCCTGGAGTAAAGAAACGAGGGACTTGTCGGTAATGCCAGCACAGCCGGCAATCGTAAGGCGTTCAAGCTTGGTGCAGGCCATGAGCCAAAGCATTTTTTCATCATCAATAATGTCGGGAATATTGGTAAGGTTGATTCTACGTACAAGTGACGGGTAGTCGACACTCAAGTTCTGGCGCGGGGTACTGAGAACTGTGAGCAGCCGGTCTAAGGTTTGGGCAGAGTTGATTGTGGGTCTGAACCACAACGAATCTACAATGGAGGAAAACCAAGTCTTGCAGACAAGGAGGGTGTGCCACTGGTGCTCCTTTTCAGTAATAAAAGAGAAAATATGGACAATGAGTTCGGCGGGGAGACACTCTATAGGCGATCTATCCTTGATTCGAAAGTCGTACTGGGAGATACCGTCGTCGTATGCTTCTAGACGTGGGGAGGCAGAAGAGTTTGAGGATGGAGACACCTCGCCGCCGCTAGAGGAGTCAGCGGGTGTGGTTGCAATCAAATCAAAAATATCATTTTGTTTAACTCTTGCAGATGGAAAAAGTGGGTTGCTTATAATATTTTGAAAGGATGAGCTGCTGCCGTTGATGGTGGTGGCGGTTGTGGTGGTTTTGGCAGTGTCGCTGCTATTAATAATACTCGTGTTGCTTGAGCTGCTGTTGCTGCTACTTGACTGTAGTGGGCAAAAGTAATGCGAGAGCTCATGAACCATTCTCTGAAAGACTTGCAAAGGCGAGACGGACTTGGAAACAACAAGAAAGAGAAGGTAACAGGAGACGAAAGCGTAGAGAAGGTGAAAGAGTATGGAAATCAAGGTTAAAAAAAGAGAGAAAAGGAGGAAGAAAGAAGAGAAGGAGTTGTTGATATTTTTTGCCCAGAGTATAAAAAAATAATAATAATAATAATAAAAACTTGTATGCACTGAGAAAATAAAAAAAAAAAAAAAGGCTGGAGCCGGTTTAGGCAGTCGGGAAGTTGTACGATTTCAGGGAAGATTGGGAACAGTCAATGCTAATAAAACAGATGAAGAAGAATGCAAAATAAAAACAATATAAAGGATCTGATGATAGTGAAATAAAAAAGAAGAAGAAGGTTGTAACAAAAAATAAAAATGAAAAAGATTTAAAAAATAAGAAGAGAAATTAAATTTGTTGTTGAGTAAATAATAAAAAGAAAAGAAAAAAGAGTTAAACAAAAAGACTTACGATGCTTTTATTTTATTTTTTTTCAAAACTGACATCATCGATATATTATTATACACTCCTTTTGTTTTGTAAATTTACATTTAACCATTTTATAATGTATATATATATATATATATATATATATATATGCAAAAGAATATGAGATAATAAAATCAAACTATTGTTATAAAAATGGTTATCTTCATCAAGACTAGTAATAACAAGGCCAAAATAGGGGGAAGAAGGTATACATTATGAGGCTATTTTTTTTTTCTGTCAAAGACCACTGGTCTTTTGTATTCATAAAGCAAAATCTTATGTTTTTTTAACTTTTTTGAGATCGATTTGACTGATGTCTTGCACCACCGCCCGTAATCCATGCACCTCCCTGTTGCATGGAAGAGTGTAATTAGTGCTTTCCAATGGAATCAATCTGTGTATACCCAGGGTACGCATCAACAAACAATACAAACAATTCTAAAACGTAAAATATAAACAGCACCAGCAACAGCGGCAACTATGTGGGTAACTGATAAAAAGTAACCAGTAATGTCTAATCAATAGCCATCAAGACCCCAGAGCGGCTCTTTTTTGACATGGATATTTGAAGGACTCGATTTATGCTCATTGGCAAGCATTGTTTCCCCTTTCCTAATCTCGTCCTCTCTCTCTCTCCCCTTTCCCTCCCATTTTGTACCCAGCCGACGATAGCCTTTTGTAACTAGATACGACTATATACTCTATGCTGATAATATCCCTTCCTGGTTATATTCAAGAGCCGTGAGTTTGGCTGTCCATCGTTAATCTATGTATAATAAAAACCAAAAGAATTGAATAAATAAACAAAAACAGCCATGACCAGCTTCTAACTGTCAAGATTCCTCTTTTTGGACTCTTCATATGATTTTCACAAACAATCCTCCATTCCAATCATTTCATTCAATGCTTAATTGGGAAAGTCAACATATGATTGTAGTAAAAAAAGTAATGATAAAATTATACCAGTAGCAACTCATCCGAAACCTCTCAGGTCACAACTTCAGACACCTTTGTGCGCTCACGGTCGCCCTCTGGGTATTCTGCCGGCCGGGTTCGACGTCCGCCAGGGCTCCCTTCTCCAGCAATTCCGCCACCTCCGCCGCGACTATTGTTACTGTTTCCCAATGGGTCCCGTGAGTTGCGATGGGTGCCATTTTCTATGCCTCTGGTGGGTACAGCCCTCAACTGCTCGCGCTGTTCCCCCTGAGGCAACCTGCCTTCCCGCAGTAAAAGCTCACGCGCCCGCTTCTCCATTCCCATAATTTTCCCTTCATTCTCACGCAACTTTTGTGTTTTTGTGCGGACATTATTTCCCATGGCGTGCAATGTGGGCGAAATGCTAAAGATTTTTGCGTCAGTTAAGAAAATACAAACAACAAGCGTGACAACTGTTATACGCATGTGTAGAGTTTTACGTGGTGTGCAAAAATAGATTATGAAACTCACTCATCATAGTTTGAGGCAGGGTCTCCGGAAAGTTTCTCAGTGCGATACTTTTCATACAACACCTCGTGGGTAATTTCTCTAAGCTCTTGAAGATGCGACCCAAATAGCACCGATCTCAATGCGACAAAGTCAGAATGATCGGTATCCTCCACTATGTGTCACATGAAAACAGATTGATTAAAATTTGGCAGAAAAAAAAAGAACTTATGGTTGACCTAGACAAGTCGCATTTAGATTCTGGAACTTACCTTTGACCGTTCCCCACGGGTATTCACGCACCCGCACGTATTCACCTTCCTCACGTGCTAGGGCGTTTGATCCCACAATTGCAAACGGCACCAATTCACGAAGCGCAGTGCACTCTTCCACTGCTTCTTCATCTTCTGGCTCACAGGGGAAATAGTAAATGGGAATATTATAGTCGCGAATGTCACGCATAATCAATTCCTTATTATGTTCCAGTTCGTCTGGCGTGAGAGTGTCGGCTTTGGAAATAACAGGGATAACATTTACCAGCGCCGACAAAGATGTCATAAGTTCGACATCCAGCTCCCGTAGGCCATGGCCGGTTGCGGAAATAAAATAGAGGGCAACATGAACGCGATTGTCAACAAACCGCGGATTGCGTTTCACGCGGGACTCTTCGTCAAGAATCTTGTCAAACTGCTTCTTGAGGTACTCAATAATTTTGGGACAGCTAGCGTGAATCTTTAGTCATCGCCGCATAATGTAAATAAAAAAAAAGAATAATCTTACCATTTGCTATTGTCAATGCTGTTGCCAAAGCCGGGTGTGTCAACAACGGAAAGGGTAATGGTAGTCCCATCCGGTTCACTCAAATCTGCCATTCAATGTTACATGTTGTCATTTTAATGACATCAACATTTGATACTTACCAACACTTTTTGTGCAGATATCCATCGTTGCTGGGAGTTCGCCATCATTATCACCAGGATACACTTCGCCATCGCAGAGCGTGTTGATAAAAGTAGATTTTCCAGTTCCGCTATGGCCGCAAACCATCAAGCAAAGACGAAATCCCTTCTTGACAATTTTTTTGCGGCGCATCTGATCTGGGGAAGTCTTGAAAAAGGTAATATTGTGTTAATTTTATTTTGATTATGCATGTTAAAGGGATATTGCATTTGTCTCATACCAGATCAAATACCGAAGAAACGCTCGTTTTAACCATACTACAATAAGTTCACTTGTGATGTTTAATTAGCTTCTATAACTGTTGACACATTTTGAAAAGAAGGGGAAAAAAAAAACAATCAACTAAAAAAAATTATTGTACAAGCTTTTATATTTTTAAACTTGTATTTTAAGAAAAATATACTTGAAGACTCTCTACTATTTCAATGTTTGCATCGTCAGTCTTGTTGTCCCTGTCGCCGCCATTGTGGTGATTCTGATCTTTTTTCGAATTATTACATAAGTCATCTGGGTATAGGTAGTAAGCTAATAATGGGAGTAATTGGCGAATTATATATATTTCTCAAGCGTAATTTTTGTCGCAGTTTGGTCTCTTTGCAATAGAACCTGTTATGAATTTTTCACAAGTTGTAGTTGTCATCAGTTCTTTCTAAAGTAGTATTTATGTCATTGTACTTAAATTTCAAGGCGCTTCGTCGCCAGTATTTTTTTTTTTTTTGGTTACTTGTCACTTGTTTCTACCCTTTGCCGTATAACGTAATCTTTTCATTCCAAGGATTCTTAATCAATGTTACACAAACAGTATACTTCAGGTGTATTATCTGTTCTTCAAAAAGTATACAAAGGGTCGCTTTCAGAAAAAAATCTAAATTCTGTTTCTTTCTTTTGTTTTACCATACCCTTTTGATTTTAAAATAACTACGGAGTATATTCCAAAATTAAACAAATAATCTTCTTCTCTAATTTGAAAGTCCTCTAATACTGAATACGGATTTATTGGAAAGTGTTTTTGTAAGTCTTCTTCTTTTATTATTAATAACTAATCAAGTTTCTTCTTTTTATTTTATTTCTTTTAAGTTAAACGTCTCCAATGGAAAAAAAAAAGAAAGAAAAAAAAAGTTAAATGTCCATCGTCACTCCGACCCAAGAAACCCAGAAGATGATTTCTAAAAGTCAGAAGAAAACAAACTCAAAGACTGCTAGAATTATGCTTACTTGGAGTCACTTCAGAATCAGGACACGATCGACGGATGATTGATTGATGCAGCTAGGAATATTCGATTGAAAGAGTCTAATCTTTAGGGATTAGACGCTGAGTCTTTACTTCTGGATTCCTTTAAAAAGGAATCTTGCAGAACTTGATTAGAAAAGAATTGTTTAGAATAGTCAAGTTTAAATAAAGCGTTCAGAGGACCTGGATAAACAAAAATGCTAATGATGGAGAAAAAAAATATATATATATATAAGAGTCTATAAGAGTTTCAATGCGAAAAAAAAAATGATAATGATACTGACGCTATGCAATGCTGGTTTCATTATGAATGTCGTTGCGACGGAGATGGAGTGCTGCAGTACCAACCCCAACAATCCCCTTTTCTTGCTCCTCGCCCAGCCATGGTTTGAGCGCATCACCCAGGGTACGAGAATTGGGCACAAGATAATAGACAAGTACACCACCAATGGTAAAACAAAACCCCATTGGGTAGAGCCAAATAATCTTATAACCAAATAAGTGAACGCCAACAATAAGTGCCCAAAAGTCTGATGTAAGAAGGGAAAGATTGTAAAAAGCACTTGAGGACATGCGGAACATGAGCGGAGTGAGAGTGTAGAGTAAAAAGAGTGCAACCGTGAAACCAGCGTAACTGGCAACCACAAGTGGTGATGACCATTCAACAGTCGCGGCAAGCTGGGCCGCACCGCCCTGCCACCAGCACTGCAGCAAGAGCACCACCGTCCCGAAAACACCTAGCTGGCTCAGCACCTCGTAGACCGGGTGCTTAGACACAAGGAACTCTTCAAAGACATTGGCAGAACCGTAGCAAAGCGTACTAACAACCACAAACAGATCGCCTTTTAACATACTGCTGGCCGGTTTATCCAAGCCGCCTCCGCCATTTGAATCAATGCCTACAAAGCTAGACAAAATAATGATGGTGACGCCCACGACACAAACAGCAATGCCTACGAACTGGCTCCAATGATACTTGACGCCAAGAAACGTTGCTGAGAGAATAACAACAAACACTATAGAAAGGTTATCGAGTAGCGCGGCACTTAACATATTTGTGTACCCATACGCTTTTACAATAAAATAATTACCCTGAGAGTCCGCGAGTGCCAAAATAAGGTACTTCCAGCCGCCTTCGCGCAGCAAAAAGGTCGCATGCCACCACTGACGTAGACCGTTGCGGCGAATCGTGTAGGGTAAAAATACTGCTGTGAGCGAAACGTAGACAGCAAGAGACTGCAGAGCGGGGACCGAGTTGCCTGTGTTTGCAAGGTATGATGTAAAAGTGTTGGAGGCCGTGATACAGAGGGAAAGAAGCTGACCAAGGGCAAGCACTTTCCAAAAATGCGAAGTACGGACGTATGAGAGTGCCGAGGTCTCGGGTCGGTCGCTCGAAATGCTGCCGTAGCCAACTTCGCTATTGCTGCTCAAGGAACCAGCAAAAAGTAGCGAAGCCTCTTCTGCACCGTTTTTTGGCACTAAACTGTCGAAACCACCAAACATGGAATCAATTTGAGATGTCACTGAAAAAAAAAAAAAAAAACGGTTGAAGAGGGTTTGACAGAGTTCTGGAATAACAAACACGAGAGTAGAACCCTAAAAAGGCCAATCGTGCGATAATATCGGTAAAGACAGCAATAAAGCGGCAGAGGCGAAAGCAGATAGATGAAAATGCCTGCGTGCTAAACCGATAGTTTAATCAAGAAGGCAAAGACGCTCAGATCTAAAGGTACAAAAAGTTTTTTTTATTTTTTTTTTTGAGTTGGCGATCATGTGAAGTAAAGCCATACGCCGCCGGAGAAGGGCGTAGGGGAGCAGCATTCCGCGGCAGCCGGCCAAAACTGCTGGGGGCCGCGGGTGCGGCTGGCGACACTGGCTGCGGTAGACACGAACGTCGCCTGAGCTCAGAGGCCCGATTTTTTTTTCTTTTAGTGAGCTGGATCCGGTCAAACTCGCAAGATAATCGAGAACTAAGAGCTGCAAAACGCGCGCGCTGAAATCGCGACAAAATCGGCCACCTGATCAGATCTGAGACGCTCGCCGGAATGAAGCATAAACCTGCAAACAACGTGCTACTGGCACCAAGCTCAACAGACTGCAGCTGCCGCAGTGTTGCAGATAAAATCGTGAAATAGAACTAGACTTGAAAGGCAGATTGCCCCTGGTAAAAGAAACTTGAAGCGTTAGAAAAAAAAAGCGGTTCTAACAAAAAACTACTGCCCATTACGCCCAGTCCAGTACATGTATATGTGTGATAAAAAAAAAGCTTCAGATAATCTCTTTGCACCATCTGTGATCAAATTAAACCAGAGCGAGTCATAGTGTAATCTGCCCGGTTACATCAGATTTGGCTTAGATGTCTCATCAGCAGCGGCAAAAAAAAAAAAAAAAAAAAAAAAAACTTGGGCTGGAGATGCATGATCCGACAAAACATACCAGAAAGCCTGATGGGAAAAGTGGATCGCTTGAAAACGAGTAATGAATTCCATCAGGAGATAATCAGTTAGATATTTGCCACAAAGCCCCGTTCACTGACCGCAAGTGGTTGAAAAACCGGCAAAGCTGCGAGTGCGCGATGTAAATCAGGTTTTGATGACGGATAAGAGAGAAAGTACAAAGAAAACCTGCCATTGGAAAAAATAAAAAACACAAGCCAAAAAATGCGAAATTGTCAGAACAAAAACGAAACCTTCTTGTCTACAACAACACCAACAACCCCGTCTCCAGCTGTCTTCCTGAGCACCGTTCCGCCAGAACCGGCACCCGGAGCATTACACGAATCTACATCCACACTGTAAAACCCCCGCCTCTCCAAAATTTACCACGACCGCCACCAGCACCCATCTCTTACCCAAACGAATCTCCCCCGGCCTCCTTTTAGTCTTCCTTTAACTCATCCCCCTGCCAAACACTTGTGTCGACCCTTCAATTCTAACTTTCATCGCACACCCCGAGCTCATCCCCTATGCAATAAAGTATGAATCTCAATTTTCATTTACCGACTACGCCGCGACGTGTAAAGGTATATGAACTTTGCCAGGAAGAGTGGATAGACAATGGCACCGGATACTGCTCTGGTGAGCTACTTGACGATCAGGCGTTTGTCATTGTTCGCAATGAGGAAAACAAGGCCGATATCTTGCTTCAAAAGCTCATTGCTGGCGAGATTCAGTTCCACAAGCAGCAGGAGACTCTCATTGTCTGGAGTGAGCCCGAAAAGAACGACATGGCTCTCAGTTTCCAGGAGGCTGACGGATGCTCACTCGTCTGCGATTATCTCGTCTATATCCAGCGTCACTTTGCACGCGACATTTCTGTAAGCATAATCACATCCACAGAAGAAGGTGACGTCTCAAATCTCATTGCTGGCCCTTTAGAATACCCTCCATGCCCGACATTCGACAACCTGGACCAGGTTTTTGACTCACTCAACACGCTCTCGATCTACCAATACTCCAAAGAGTCTCTCTGTCTCTACATTTCAGAAACCAACTACATTCACCAACTTGTAGAGGTCTTTAATGCCGCTGAAAACTTTGAAAAACTAGACGCTCTGCATGGTCTTTTCCGAATATTAAAGTTGATATGTGAGTACCTCTCATTTACGTCTGCAGTTCAAGAGGTTCCCGATTCCTTCACACCCAGCTCTAACTTTTTTCTTATTTTTTACAGTCTCACTCAACGATACACTTGTAGTCGAAAGTATTATTGCTGATGATAATGTTGTAGGCGTCATAGGAATAATGGAGTGTAAGAATTTGTTCCCCCCCGATCTGTGCCTATTTACCTACTTGACTAATTGACTATTGTTTAGACGACCCCAATTTCCCAACGCTAAAGGCGAGTCACAGAGATTACTTTTCTTTGAACTCCAACTTTCACGAAGTTATTCCCATAAGCGAAGAAAGCATCAAAATTAAAATAAAGCAAACATATCGATTACAATTTTTTCAAGATGTCTTTGCACGGATTTTGGATGACGGCACCCTGTCGAATTTCCGTTCGATGGTATTCATGAACAATCTTTCCATCGTCGTCGGCCTGCAGGCCTTACCCAACTATATGACAGACTTATTCGCCATTTACAAGATCCCCAATAACACGGCTCAGCAGCGGGAGGGCGTGCAACTTGTATATCAACTATCGCTGGCCATGAAGGGCTACCAGAACCAGCAGAAACGGCCTGCTTTTGAGCAAATGATCTCGAGCGGCCTGCTGAGTCTCTTCAAGTTTGCATTTGATGACACAGATAACTACATTAGAAAGATCGCGGCAGAACTCTTACTGACTGTTATAGACACTGACGCGACCCTAGTCCGCCACGATTTGCAGGACGATGAGTCTTCGCTGCTGCTGACAATTGCCGAGTCGACAGTCAACTTGTTCATACGGGAAACTGACATTGGAATTCGATCTCAGCTGATGGAAGCACTTCAGCAAATACTTTCGTATGACGACAGCCCAAACATCATGTCTGAGTTTTTCTCATCGTCAGAGTCCTCTTCCGAACTTAAAAGCGACGTTTTTATCTCTTCCTTTTACGATGGATGCGGCAAAACATTATATTCCGATCTCATCAACGTTGATGAGATTGAGTTTACGAAACTTATTAACCTGCCAATGTCATTACTGAAAAAGGGGTTTTATGAGAATCTATGCAGGTTACTCAAATTTCTCATGAGTGCACATCGGACCAAGTGCTTTGAGTTCACCATTCAAAACAAGATGTGGAAAGCATTGTCGCTGATGATCCGATCGAGGCACCAAAAGTTGCAGCTGGCCGCACTACAGTGTCTGAAACAGGCGTTAGTTCTTGAAGATTATACGCTCTGTGTCCATCTCACAGAAAACAATTTGGTGGAACAAGTTGTCGAGAATCTGGTCAAAATGGGCAACAAGAACAACCTTGTTAATTCATCAAGTTTAGAGATTTTAGAAATGATAGCGACAGAGACATTGAACCCCTTCGCCAACAAGAACATGATTTTTGTGCTCAATCACCTCATAGAATCACGAATGACTGAGCTCGAATCACTAACGTATACTGACCTGTTTGCCAAATTGTTTAAGTCATACAAAAGCAACTTGCAGATCGCGCAGACGGTCGATTCGACCCTAATTCACCAGACCGGGCTTCTTCTTGAAGACGCCATGAAGTCTGTACAAGTTAATGGTACGCCCGCAGTTTATCAATACTGCCCTATTGATCAGGATGCCACCGCGTCCAAGTTCACTGAAAACTTGGTCATTTCCAATAAGCGCGGTCGCAACGACGAGTTTGATGATTTAGATCTACACATCGATGTGGACAACTCGCCGAAATTCAAGAAAATTCACACAGAAAACAGCTTTGTTGATTACGACTCTTGTATTAACACTAACGATTCGCCAATTCAGATTATATCTCTTGGAGACGGCAAGGGTGGTCTTGACTATGACGAAGACGTGATTGAATTCCCCAAGAAGGATGTCGTGCCCATTTCTAATGAATCGCCAGAATTTAGGGAAGATATGACTGATTCGCCACGCAAGGTGCCAATTGCAACCAACATTACAATTGACACTGAGGCTGAGTTTTTGACAACAGACTCAATGGGTAAATTTTTGATAGGCGCTCAGCGCACCAGTCCTGTGGCTTCTCGTCCACGCCGCAATACAATCTCGTATAGCAATGGTGGTCCTGCCCTTGGGGCTAGCCCTCCTATCAAAAAGAACGATGGCACGGGGTTACAAAACAGCATCATGTCTCTTGTACTGAGTGGGATTGGCAAATCACATCCGATTGAGTGATCTCCATATTTCCATTTTTTTTATTCTATTTTTTATTTTATTTATTAGTCTTTAGTACTGTATCATTGTTTATTAATGTTGCTCTATTTCTTATGTTAAATATTATATTTAATTTGGTTTATTGCCATGATTTGTGATGATTGTCAGAAGGGGGTTGATAGAAAAGAAGTCGCCTTTTCAGAGCAAAAAAAACAACCGAGGCACTTTTCACGTGACGACCCCAAGTTTTAACTCCACATCTTTTCTGCTCTGAATATATCAGATTTTACCCTCTTGCCATCTCAATCTTTTTTTTTTAAAAAACAATAACTAGGACTATTACTCTACAGCTTTCAGACATTTAGGATGGACTATTTTTCATCGCTCAATGCGTCGGCATTGGATCCCGATACCCCAACGCTATTTGAGCTGCTCTCTGCAAAGGAGCTTGACGAGCTCATCTGCCCCTCGCTCCGGTTCATTGTTACATTTTACGCGCAGCGGCACCCGCGGTATCTGCTTAGGCTGGCTACCCGGTTTGACGAAATATACGGAATTGCCATGGCTCTTGTTGAGTATTATCACTTACGTAAATGGAATGCTAGCTTTACTGAAAAGTTTTATGGGCTCAAGCGCACAAACCTATTGAACACGGCGGCGCTACGAGCGCAGCGCTCAGTACCCGATCTGGTCGAGGCGCGGCGGCGATTAACGCGGCGGCAGGTATTATGGTCGCTGGCGCTGATAGTCGCAGTACCATACATTAAGGAGAAGCTTGACGTGCGGTATGAACGGCTACGTGGACAGGCGTTGCTAACCGACGTTGAAACACAACGCAAGCGCTTTCTCGAGAGTGATCGCGCGCGGGTTGTGACCAACCGGGTGCGGTTTGAGCTTGATTACTGGTTTTACAAGTTGTATCCACTCGTCAAAAGTGCGCATCATCTGGCTACTCTGCTTTTTTACTTGGGCTACCTCTTTGGCAAGACTACATCGCACTCGGTTGGTGACTATTTGCTGGGCATGAAGTACTCGCGCATGTCGAGCTATGACTACATGCTAGACGATCAGCGTACGCAAGCGCTTAAGCAACAGCTTGCAGAAAGCAGCAATGACGATGCAGACAAGCCGCTGATTGGAAAGGTTATCGATTTTGTCACGACAACGAAAGGGATCAACACGATCCAGAGCACGACCCTCACGGGGCTCTCATACGCACTGCCTACGTCCATGTTCCTTCTCAAGTTTCTTGAATGGTGGTCCGGCTCAGACGTTGCACATCGCCTGGCGTCAAAATCCCGCGGAGTCACAGAAGAGGACCTACCAATCCCTTCGCGCGCTGCTTCTGAGCAACAAGCAAAAACGCCGAAAACCACTGACGGAAAAGAAGTGACTAGTTATGAAAAGGGTGGTGACGATAATGTACCGGCGCTTCCGACTGTCTCAGGCTCGGCCATTGTGCGTGACACGAGCCTGTGCCCATTATGCGGTGACCCCATCACGAACCCGACGGTGATCGAGTCCGGTGTTGTGTTCTGCTACCCGTGTATTTACAAACACCTTGAAACGGCGGACCGCACAACGGGTGGCCATTGTCCTGTTACTGGTCAGCGGCTGCTGCAATGCCGATTTTCAGAAGAGAGTGAGGAATGGGAAGTAGGAGGACTTAGACGGTTAATGATTTAACGAATATAGCGACGCCAGAATATATATAAAACGGGCGTATACAGACAAGAGTTTTTTTTTTTTGTCTTTTTTCCACTCAAAATAAAACTACATGTATACAACTTACAACAAGCCGCGGGTACCTAAACCGTTGGAAACAACAACAACAAAAAAGGTTCAAGCTCACAGTATGGTGAGTTTGTATGTTTATATCAAAAGCATGATTCGTTTATGGGGAGATTTGTCCAGACAGCAAACGGGATAGTTTTCTTTTAGAAGCTGATATCGTTCGGCAATACATATATTATAATTTTTTTGATTCACGAACGGCTGTTAAATTTTTGCCATCGGGAGGAGCTAAACCCAAAAGTAACACTCAAAGTCTGAGTAAGCGCAGCAGCAAGACCAAACAGACATCATTGCCAGTTTGTAACATTAGGTTGCTAGGCTACAACAAGAAAATTAAGGAGTGGGTTGTGTTTATAACTTCGAATATAAGCAATGATATGGAATGGTTTGGTGGCAAGCGTGATTACACCCTGAGTCTTTTTTTACGATGCTCTGCTTGTTGTGTGGCAACCTAAGAGTAAGATCAGCCATGCAAAAGCCGGAACCACAACGACGCTTAAAAGATTCTAAATCGTGAAAACCAGAGAAAACAATGGTAAAAATTCTACTATAATTTTTTTTGGACAACCGAGAACCTTTGTTCCTTTTGTTTTGTTGTAGTTTCTTGCGTTACTTTGGGCTCAGGCTAAATTCTCACGGAAAAAATAAGACTAGAGCAAACGGGTAGGATTGCGAAAACGAGAAGTAATTTTTTTTTTCTTTTGTTCCGAAAAAGAAAAGCAATGCTTTGGATATAGTCTTAGAAATATCTGATTCTCCGACGGAATGTTGATAATATTTTTTTTTTATTTATTTGAATTTATTTGTTTCTTTTTTGCTATATTTTCAGGCCATTTCATGGTTGTTTCAACTTTAAATTAATCCGAAACCCAAACCGAATAAAATCTCTTTTTTTTTTTTTTTTTTTTTGCCAATCACCCCTTTTGCGAAAAGAAACCTGAGACATCGGAAAAAAAAAAAAAAAAAAAAACCTTTTTTTTACAACAAA
>JAKUCA010000245.1:0-17137 GCA_030567025.1 Geotrichum europaeum
TTTTACAACAATTTAGTTCAAGCTTGGTTACATATTTGTTTATTATTATTTTAAGTCTCTTTATTTTGAGGTAGTGATCCCTCGCAGTACTAGAGTTCCCTTTGACTCAATTATATTTCATGTCCACCATATTGGCCTAATGTCTAGACAAGTTATCTTCCACTAGGCAAACTCAATCCAGCTAACTTTAAGGATTATAATACCATTTGAAAAATACATTTGGCACTAGCCCTTTTGGCAATAAATGTGTCTGGGACCTTTACATGTAGTTTACTGATTAAAAAAATCACAACTTGCGTCTACGATGGCTTCACATTTTTAATAATCGTAGACCTTGGTAGCAGCTAAAAACGATAAAACAATTTAATTACCCTATAATAATAATTTACTTGGATTTCACAGTCAATTCCCTTCTAGCAACTAGAAACTCTCTTTTGCCTTTAAGCAATCCCAATTATAGTCCTAAACAGCAGTCTCTTGCTTTTTGCTAAGCTTTTGGCGTTTCCACACAAGATACTTTGCGCTGTGACCGAGGCTGGCAGCCGATGACGATACTTTTTCGTCGAGATCGCCCTCCGGGTTAGCCTTATCGCCAAACCGCAGCTTTACGTGCCGAGGCACACGCTCAGAAACATGGCGGCGCGCGACCCATACCGGCGGCGCCGGAAACCAACTCACGAGCTTAGCCATCTCTGGCAAGCCAGTGTCGGCTCGGTTCACAAGCACGCGAACCTGGCCGATGGAGCTATCAGGCGCAAGAGCGGGCCGCAGCTGGGCGTCTACCGCCTGAGGAAGCGTGAACGATACGGGTTGTGAGCCAACGCTGCCTTGGATCGGGACAGGCGCGTATCCGGCTGGGTTGGGCATTTGGTAGGGTAATGGAGTGGGCGCGTATGGAGAGCCAGCCATCACGGTAGCTGCCGCAGCGGCAGCGCCGGGCATAGTAGGATGGATTGGAACGACAGGGACCTGCGTAGGAGGCGGTGGACCCAAATACGCGGACTGCTGCTGATGCTGCTGCGGCGGCTGTGGCTGTGCCGACAGAATAATCTGCTGTTGGAACTGATGCTGCTGAGGCTGCTGCGGCACGTAGCGGTGGGGCATCATTAATGTGCCGTTCTTAGGTAGTCGCGCCCCGGGGCGGTGACCATTGGCCGTCATCGCAGGTGTAGTGTTGATAAATGTTGGTGTGGTGCTCTGCGGCGAGGCCGAAAACTGCGAAACACTACCGCGCATAGACGGCACGGGCGATGCAGAAGCCGAAAGATTGTTACTTGTCGCATCAGTGTTGCGCAGTAAGACGGGTGCAGGCTCATCGGGGTACTCAGGCGTGGGCTCTTCAGGTGGGTTTTCTGGGTCGTATGGACGTTTGTACACACCACCAACAATGGGCGGCGCATTGGCAACGCCAATCTTTGGTTCCGGTTTGGGATCATCTTCCTTTGCGTTTGCCGGTAACAAGTGCTTGATAGGAGAAATCACACGACGCAAGGGGCGTTGCCGCTCAAACAGATCCATAGCGTAGTCTGTCGATCGCACTTCATCAGGGATACAGGCCTTCCAGGTCCGAATCTTGTTAAACGTCTTTTCGTGCTCATTGTATCGGCTTTCACAGCAATAAACACTCTTGTTGCCAATACCCTTAGGACGGCCGCGCTGATAACGCGTGAAGAACATGACATAACACTTCTCAATAATCTCATCAACAAGATGGTCGCGGTACTGGCCGGATTTGACAACTTCATTCTCAAAAAAAAGTTTGTCAAAACGATGAACAGTCTGCTCCGGGCGGTAGTACCAGCATGCATTCACCCAACGCTGGCCGTCAGCACTCTGCCAGATGCGGAATATCTGACCAACAGTGGGTTTCTGGCCCTCGTTACCGTTTTTGATATGCACCCAGTCGCCCACCCGGTAAATCTCACCGTTATGTTCAACATTATCTAGAGGCAATCTGGCCACCTTTGAGCTGGAGTCAGGGTCCTGGTAAACTGAATCCGGCTTGGCGAGTTCATCCTGGGTGATTCTGACCATGGTCTTCTGCAGCGCCAACGTGTCCTTGTAAATCTGTGTGCCCTCCGGGTTGAGCATCTTGGCATTGTCAAACATAATGTTCATGTCAGCAATGAACGCATCAACGGACTGGTACTTCCTACGCTTGATATTCTTGCGGATCGTGTCTAGAGCCATGGGTGTCTGCACCTCCTGGTAATACTGCGGATAAAGTTTAGGATCGGGAAGTTTTTCAAATGCGGGATACAGAAGACGCATGGTTTCGGGTTCTTTTGTCTTGCGCACACCACGGAGAATAGCCTTGATGCGGTGTTCGTGAGGCTTATCAACGGTAGGAGGACGACCGCGCTTCTTGCGCTTGTCTTCAAGTGACTGGATTGTTTCTGCAGTCGTCTTGGGTTCTTTTTTCTGTTTCTTGTAAGCCCTGACGACACGTGGAGGCCGACCTCGCTTGCTTGACGACCGTCTTCTGTCTTCATCATCGTCATCTTCGTCTTCCTCCTCTTCTTCGTCTTCCTCTTCGTCTTCCTCGTCGTCATCTTCTTCCTCCTCAGCCTGCTCTTCCTCCTCTTCTTCCTCGCCTTCAGAGCCCTCGGGGAGAGGACCCAGATCAGGATACTCGAGGTCTTCTTCCGTAAAGTGGCCAAGAGCGCGCAGCTTCTCAATGCTCTCCTTTAAGTAATTGTCGACAGTAAGAGCATCGCTGTAGATATCACTATCTTTCCGGTTAAATAACCGAGCGTTATACGTGATCTGGGCAACGTCCTGAATAAACTTCTTGACGCTAGTGTAGCGGTTATTATTTAGTGAGGTCTGCAAACAAGATTTGTTAGCACGAAACACGAAAAAAAATGAAAATTAAATGTCGCGTAAGTAGTAATAAACCTACCTTAATCATGAATAAAGAAAGCGGCTTCTTGATGATTTTGTAGTAATCAATGAGCTTGCGGTCTGGCAGGGTCTGAAACACTAGCGACACATCATGGCCCCTAAAAAAAACTGTTAATACTTGACATTGCGGCACAGGGCTAAGAGAAGATACATACTCGGCGTCGCGTAGCTGGTAGATTCCGTCAAAGATGGGACGCAGCGTCTGGGTCAGAGGGGAGTCAACTCGCGCGGCCTTGCCATGCGACAGTTTCTCATGCTCCTCAATCTTTTCTTCAAGTTTCTCCTCGGTGACGCCATCGGCGAGAGGCGCGGGAGCTGCGCTGTCGGGAGCCTCGCCGGCGTTCTTGAGCGCACCCCGCGTGGTACGCGCGGGCGTTCGGAGTTCAGTAGTCATTCTGGAAATGTTTAAACTATTTAAAAGCTAATTCTTAAACAATATAACTTTTTTTTTTATAAAAAAAAAAAAAAAATAAAACCCGTAAACGCAAGAGGCGTGAAAAGGACTGGGTTCCGGGTGTTGTTGTCGTTGCCGGTCCTAGTTGTCGCGATGGGAAAAAAAAGGGTGGAAAAGAAAAAAGGCAGACAAAAAAAAAAAAGAGAGTTTCAGGGTTAGGTTCAATACGTTTTCAAAACAAAAGGTTGGCCCGACCCTGCTGTGACACCCGTCACTTGCACTCATTCTAACACCGGTATCCGATAGCTGTTGTCGTTCGAATACGCACCCACATCAATGTCTTCTGATCTAGCCTCTTTTCAAACGCATCTTCTTAAATCCAAGCGGATTTTGGCACTAGGTAAGTAACCTTTTCAATGAATTTCAATCTCTGGTCTCAATTGGACCTTGATTAACCGATTCCTATCTGAGTGTTCTAGTCGGTGCTGGACTGTCCGCATCGTCCGGACTACCTACATTTCGCGGTTCAGGCGGATTATGGCGAACGTATGCGGCAGTTGACCTAGCCACACCGGATGCATTTTTAAATGATCCTGCACTGGTATGGCAGTTCTACGCATACCGTCGTCACGAAGCGCTTAAGGCGAAACCCAACCGCGGGCATCTTGCGCTTGCTATGCTAGCCAGTCGCCATCCAGATTTTCTCACCCTGACGCAAAACGTTGATGGTCTGTCGACACGTGCTGGCCATGCCGACGACAAACTGCTCTGCTTGCATGGTGACTTGTTCACACTTAAATGTACCTCGTTCTCATGCTCATACATGCAAACAAACAATTACGATGATCCCTTAACACCGGCGCTTGACTGCGAGGCGCCACCGCCGCCACCACAAAGGGAGACCGGCTCCACTGGTGGCACAGATGGCAACAGCAGCAGTCATACTGTTTTTTCGGGAGACGAGTCATCAACCACTGCGCCAGAGTCCGCATTCTTTTTTGGCGGCCAGGTCCCGCGGACAAAGCGAAAAACCCACAATTCAAACAACCACAATAACAGCCATTTGAGCAGCAGCAGCACTAATAACAATGAAGTGCCATTGAAAACGCTTGCCATTGACCAACTTCCATTATGCCCTGCGTGTCGAGTAGGACTACTGCGACCGGGGGTTGTGTGGTTCGGTGAGTCGCTGCCGTTTTCAGTTGTCAAAAAGGCCGACGATTTCATCTCGACACAACCTCCCGTTGATCTTATACTTGTAATTGGTACTTCAGGTTCCGTGTGGCCCGCGGCGGGTTACGTTGAGCAGGTCAAAATGCGCGGGGGTAAAGTTGCTGTGTTTAACATTGACCGCGACTCACAGAGCGGCGGGTTCGAAGATTGGATATTTGAGGGCGATGCTGCGGAAACGCTACCTGTTGCATTGGAGCCGATAATTGGGCAGCTGCGATCCCCCCGCCGGTACTAGGCGCCGTAAATCCTTGTACATAAAACACGACTTTTACCATTTTAATATTATTACAATCATAATTGGTGATTTGCAATACTACAGACATATATTCTTTGGCTATTTACTTTTTTGATATAAATTAATTGTATAAAGAGGGAGCTTCATTAAAAGTGGATGGCCTTGTCGTAGGTGGCCATGGCAGCCTCCTTGAAAGCTTCCGACAGAGTGGGGTGTGCGTGGCAGGTTCTGGCAATGTCCTCAGAGCTGGCACCGTACTCAACTGCCAAGACAGCCTCGGCGATCATCTCACCGGCGTTAGGGCCAATGATGTGGACACCAAGGACACGGTCGGTCTCCTTATCAGAGAGGAACTTGACGAAACCGTCAGTGTCCAAGTTGGTCTTAGCACGGGAGTTAGCAAGGAAGGGGAACTTGCCGACATTGTACTTGATACCGGCAGCCTTGAGCTGCTCCTCGTTCTGGCCAACCCAAGCAACCTCGGGGTGAGTGTACATGACAGAGGGGATGGCACCGTAGTTGACGTGACCGTGACCCTTCTTAATGTACTCGGCGGCAGCAACACCTTCCTCCTCGGCCTTGTGGGCAAGCATGGCGCCAAAGGTGACATCACCAATGACTCTGATGTGGGGCTTGTTGGTGCGGTACTCCTGGTCCATGACGACACGGCCCTTCTCGTCAACCTCGACACCAATCTTCTCTAAGCCAAGACCGGCGGTGTAAGGGCGACGGCCAACAGCAACGAGGAGAACATCAG
Source organism: Geotrichum europaeum (assembly GCA_030567025.1). Classification (NCBI taxonomy): domain Eukaryota; kingdom Fungi; phylum Ascomycota; class Dipodascomycetes; order Dipodascales; family Dipodascaceae; genus Geotrichum; species Geotrichum europaeum. The sequence continues at coordinate 5,524 of JAKUCA010000245.1, forward strand.
CCTCAAGAGTCTCGGACTTACCATTCTTAACGTTCTCGACCTCAATCTTAACAACATCGCCCTCACGCTTGCCACTGATGACCTTGGTACCAGTCTTAAACTTAAGACCCTGCTTACTAAGCAACTTTTGGGTGGCCTTAGAAACCTCAGCGTCCATACCAGCACCAATAGCGTTCTGGAACTCAATGACGGTGACCTCAGCACCGAGACGAGACCAAACAGAGCCCATCTCGAGACCAATAATACCACCACCAATGACAGCAAGTCTCTTGGGAACCTCCTTGAGAGCGAGAGCACCAGTGGAAGTGACAATTCTCTCCTCATCAACCTCAATGCCGGGGAAAGGAGTAGCCTCGGAACCGGTGGCAATAATAATGTTCTTGGCCTTGAGGATGGCGTTCTCACCACCTTCGATAGCATCAACCTTAATCTCGTGCTCGTTAATAAAAGAACCAGTACCCTTAAAGTAGTCGACCTTGTTCTGCTTGAAAAGAATCTCAATACCCTTGGTCAGACCGTTGACGGAAGTCTCCTTAGCCTTCTGGAGCTGGTCGAGGTTGACCTTGACATCAGAGACCTCAATACCTCTCTGCTTGGTATCGTGAAGAATCTGGTGATAGAGGTGAGTGCTGTTGAGGAGAGCCTTGGAGGGAATGCAGCCAACGTTCAGGCAGGTACCACCAAGAGAACCACGCTTCTCAATGCAAGCGGTCTTAAGACCAAGCTGGGCAGCCTTGATGGCAGCGACATAGCCACCGGGGCCACCGCCGATAATGACGACATCATGCTCAGTGGAGGCTTGAAACTTTTGTTAGTAATAGAAAACAAAACAAATATGGAGGGGATCAGGGGATAATGATTTGTAACGCCGATTGCCGCGAAAAGCCTAAATAGGGATGGTTGATGGAGGGGGCGTTGTGGCACTTTGTGCTATAGCTGATTTTAATCGCCACCGCCAGTGTCTCGGAGCGTTAACAAGGCACCCCGGGGCCAAATTTACGGCTATTGTCGTGGTTATGCTGTTGCCACTGCCATTGATGCTACTCCCGGGGGTTTTTCCCCGCCGCGTGAAAAAAAAATGTTTTGGTTGGGCCAATTGGAAGCATTTACCCGTACAACAACAACAACAATAAACAACACGAGAAGCACAAAGCGGTCAACAATAAACCAAGACACAGTGATAGAGCCACAAGCGATGACGGTGACAGACTAAAAAAATAGCAAAAACCTGGAAATTTAAAAAAAGACCAATAGCGGACTTGGACTCCACAGATCATCATCCACTAATGTTGCCCAAATCAGCAACGCCGCGCGAAATCAGCAGGCAAAAGGAGGGGCTGCTGTTGATGCCGGGACTGAAAAATTAAAAAACAGCCAACCAGCAGTCAAGCAAGCAGACAGAACCAAGGGTAGTCGCGCACAGAAAAAACAAACTTGTGCGGTGACTTTTATCGGTTTTGCTAGCTCTGGCCTGACAATTTCGCGAAAGTTTCTGTAAAGATATTGAAAATTGCGTAGTCGTACTCACCTTCAGAGGCCAAACCACGAACAAAGGTGGTGGCATTGACAGCAAATCTGCTGGAAGAGGGGGCTCTCAACGTAGAGCGAATGACATTTGATCTCAACATGGTAGTATGTGGGAAAGGGGGGTGAATAATTAGTGATAGATGTAGAGAAGAGAAAAAAAGAAGCGAAAAGAAAGAAAGAAAGAAAGGAAAGAAGAAGAAGAATAAAAAGAAAATGAAAACTGTTGGTAATTGGCGTTTGTTATGCTGTCGCAGCGTAGTTCCTCATGTTTTGGGAGGGGGTTTGGCTGAAAAATTGACTTTGCGGTGTTAAATCTCACTGAGTACCAAAAGTACACTACCTGCAGTATCTACTACATCTCTCACTGCACCTGGTAACCTTTGCGCAGCAATATATAACGTGGGTTTGGGCTGGCAGCACCAGACTCAACTGCTTTTTTTCTGCGACCCGTCATTGGCTGGGTCAGTCCGGGCTCGGTTTTGGCCCAACGGAGCTTCACTTAGCGCTTTTAGAGTATCACCGTGCGTAAAGACAGTAGTAATAACAATAACATTAACAATTGAACAAAATTGTAACAGATATTAATATCCCTAAACATGGATCAGATGCAATTGGTTTTCTCTTATGATTCTATGTACTTTTTTTTTATAGTCTCTTGATAAATATGCCAAACATATATTGCTAAAGGATATAGTACATGAATTATCTACAAATAGTCAGAGGCCTTTGCACGACGGTCGCCTCGAGACGACGCAGGCTTTCCATCTGCTTCCGTTTCCTTTTTTTCTTCTTTCCTTTCTGTTTCAACATTAGGCACAACGCTGCTGGGCTGCTCTTTCTTGTCCCATCGGGATGTTCGATTGACATCATGGCTTGACGAAGCTGCAACAGGAGCAGGGCCACCTGACGCCCGGTTTGATTGCTTCTTGACTGGAGGTGACCGCGAAAACCTACGTTCGCTCCATACAACCTTTAACTGAGTATTAGTCTCCCTTTTCACTGGAGACCCCACGTACTTTCGCTTGTTGTTTGCCCTTTTCTCATCGCTGTTATTGAGGGGGGTGTCTGACTCGGCCTCATCAAGAGCTGCTGGGGAGCCTGAACGAACAGCCGTGCGGCTTAGTGGGGGTGTATAAGATCGCTTTATATTTCTTTCTTCACTGCGACCATTCTTGGAAACAGGAGAGATACGAGAGCGTGAGTAGCTGGGCGAGCGCGAAATGGGTCGCGAACGCAAGTCGGCGGGTGATTGCTCCCGGCTAGCCATGCGCCGACCCCGAATCAACCTTCCGGGCCGTGGCTTGCCATCTTGCCCAATGTCTGGTGTTACGCTCCGCTGCCCATAGGTGCGCTCAGCACGCGCAGTGTATGGCGACACTGAACGAGAACGGTTAGAAAGTGGGGTTCTCGACCGAGACCGTGACGGTGTGAGTGACCGAGATCGCGAAACTGACCGGGAAACAGATCTTGAAAGTGATCTGGACCTTGAACTGGAAAAAGACCGAGAGAAGGAACGGCTGCGCGATGGGGTACGGGAGAGCGAGTAAGATCGCGACCGAGAACGAGAGCTGTAGGTGGATCTGGTGTAGTCTGATACAGATCTGGATCTCGAGCGGTTGGACTCATCCCCGTCGTCGCTTCGGACTGGTGAGGGTGGAGGCAGGTTATTGAGGTATTCTCTCATATCCTCAGTGAGCACACCCAGTCCAATGGCCGTAAATAGATTAACTGAAAACCTGGTATTTGCAGGTTCATCTTTGGGAAACATGTTGACAAGGAATGGCTGTAGGTACTCTTCCTTGAACCGAACTTGCATCTCCTTGATACCCATCTCCTGAATCATTTCCTTAAACAGCATGTCAATGAAAATGCGAGAGGAAGTAGTTGTCTCTCCTTCATTGACGTGAACATTCTCAAACACCTCCCAGCCCAAACCGTCACTGGCAAGAAGGTAACCAAATAGCGTTGCAATGTTACGGATTGGGTTCGTTTCGTATCGGTGAATAACAGAGTAGTAGTGTTGAAATGACTGCGCAAACAGATCGCGCCAAAATTTGGCCTTGAGGCAAAAGCGCACCGCCACTCCACCGTAAAGCTTGTTGTAAATCTTTTCCTGCGAACAGCATTCAATAATCATATTGACAATCTCAATCTCCTTGCCTTCGGGAACAACAACTTTAAAAAGCTTGTGCGCAGCTTCGTCTACTGACATTGACGACATGATCGTAAGATAAATGGTTTTTCTGAGTGTGACAAGCTCGACATTTGTCATATCCTTGATCACAACAGGCTCAGCTCCTGAAGGTTGAGTCGTAGATGTAGGAGCTGGTTCTTCCTCATCCTCACTTACAGAGTCGACACTATCATTATCACTTCCACTTTCCTCTTCGTCATCCCCCAGGATCTCGCGCTTCATTTCGTTATAATTTTCTTCGTTGGCCTCATAATCGGGGTCAAATTTGAACACATTGAGCACTTCTTCTCCCTTAAGCTGATCATCAAGACCAATCATGTGAGTAACTTGATCCTCTTCTTCTACCAGGTCAAGATCCACAGGAATTATCTCGTTGTTCTTAAAGTTGTCTTTTCGCACTTGGAAGAGAACTTCAATCATGTACTGCGTGCGCTTCTCGAGGTTGCCTTCATGCAAAATGGCACGGAATCGTTCAAATACGCCGTTGCTGCCGGCTTTGCTGGCCTCTGCTAGAAAAGCACCTACTTCTTTCATGAAGGCAACGGCAATCTCAACTGAATCGTCAGTGGGTTTGCCAAGCAACAAAAACAGGATTTCAAGGGCAATAATTTCGTGTGCTACTTGTTGATTGCAAAGATGTGCTAAAAAAATGGCGCTGCTTAAACATTGCGCCTTGTTATTTGACTTGAATGCTCGTCGGAACTGAATGATCAGTCTAGTCACAAGCAACTCACCCACCTGCGGCAGCTTCGAGTTGATGATAGCAGCAAGAGCTGCATAAACTGGAGTGAACGGCTGAGCCTGTGCTTGTGCCTTGATAATGTATCTACAAAACACACCACGGCCCCTAATCAGGTTGTGCGCAAAAATGTCCTGCACAATGACCTTAATGTTGTCATTGTTTACCTGGTTGATCAATCTGTTGATACTTTTGCGTAGAGTATCCCAATGTGCTCGCTGCTGTTCCTTGGGATCTTTCACAATATTGAGCTGAGCCTCGAGAGCACGCAGCTTTGCGCGCGGGATATACCGACCACCAGACCGGAGCTCTTTTAATCGCAAGTACTCTTCTGCGGGATCAACTGGCTTCTTCGGAAGCTTATCTTGTTTCTCAAGTTCGCGCTCACGAGCCTGGCGCTGGCGCTCGCGATACCGATCAGGGTAATTGTCACGAATTTTCAGCGGTGCACCATTATTACGGGAAAAATTTCCGGGCGCGGTCGACGTGGGCTTTGCGGGCAGTGATGCGGCAGAGACACGAGTGGATGGCGGTGATGCCGAGCGATCTTCAAACTGTCGTTGCCGCTCGGGATTTTCCTTGAACGGATTAACCTTGGGCGAAAGCGACGGACTGCGGCTAGACGAAAGCCTTACTTGAAATTCTGACATTGGAGACGCACAGACACCAGGAGATAGTCTGGTCGAATAAATGATTGATTTTATGAGATGGGTCTTGAAAGATGGCAAAGAGTGCGAAATGAAATTTGTTTAGTAGGTTGGGAGGTGAAGTTCTCTAAGCAAATAGCCACGTGATATAAACAAAACGACTTATGACAAAACAAGAATTGAAAAAAATTAAAAAAAAACACATATTGGGACAAATCAGCCGTATCTCACATGATTCAGTAAAAATTTTCCCATTACTAGACAGTAGAAAATCAACCTCCCTGACCCGACTTCACCAACATTTCAGATCACAGACAAAGCACCTACGCGGACTCCTACATTTTGAAATGGCGCCACCCAGTAAGCAGAAAAAGTCCATCTCAATTCCAGGTCAGATCTTGGACGAACTGGCTGATCGAAGTATGTTCATTAGAAGCTTATCTTTTCAAGTTTTTTTTCGAATCTTTTTTTTTTCCTAACAATAACTTTATGCAGATGAGAAGGACGATTCGAGATTTCACACGGCCTCGAGCACTCATAAGCGCAAGCGGGAAGTGAACAAGTTATCACGGAAAGATTTACGGAAGCAGGAGCGTGAATCTAAGAAGCAAAAGCGCGTTGCCGCCAAAATTGAATCTCATCAACATCAAGAAAAGGCTAAGACCAAAACCAATCCCAAGGTCAAGGCGAAAGTCGTGGAAAAAAAGTCAGTGGATGTGAAGAAATCATCAGGCAATATTAAAAAGATTAAAAAGGCTGTCAGCTTCACAGATTCTGAGGTATTTGACTTTGATTCTAAGATGGCACCTGAACACCGAATAGGCAAAGCCAAAAAGGCAGCGCTGACAAAGCCTGTCGTGGACGACTACAGCGATGAAGAAAACGACTTTAATGGGTTCAGTGAAGATGACGAGATTGATTCCGATGACTTTGATGATGACGACGATTTTGATGACTTTGATGACGAATTTGATGATGAGGACGACGACGATTCACAAAGTGCAGAAGACGTTATGGCTGCTCTGAAAGCTGCCAAAGAAAAAAAGAAAAAGCAGCAGACACCTCAGACTGCCGACGACGTGATGGCGGCTCTTAAAGCAGCAAAGGAAAAAAAGAAAGCTGCTTCTGCCAAACAACCTCAGACTGCTGACGATGTTATGGCGGCGCTCAAGGCTGCAAAGGAAAAGAAGAACAGTTCAAAGAAGCCTGAGACTGCCGATGAAGTCATGGCGGCCTTAAAGGCTGCTAAGGAGAAAAAGAAAGCTGGCAATAAACAATCTCAAACTCCGGAAGAGACAATGGCTGCGCTCACGGCTGCTAAGGACAAGAAGAAGTTTAAGGAACCCCAGACTGCTGATGAAGTTATGGAAGCTCTGAAAGCTGCCAAAGCAAATCAGAAACAAAACAAAGGCAAGACTGCTGATAAAACCATGGCTGCTAGTGAAAAAAAGAAAACGAAATCTGAGCCAAAGAAACCAGAACCCAAGAAAACTGGCCGCAGTCTGGCTGATCTTCTCAAAGAGCGTGGCAGCGCTGGCGACAAACCCACAAAGGACAAAAAGAAGAGTGATGCAGTATTGTCTGAGCACGATAAGGATTTGATGAAGAAGGATGAGGATGACATTGCTTATTATGCTAAGATGTTGGGTATGAAGAGCAAGGACGATAAGCTGCCACAGGGTGATGAAGACGATGACGATGACCTGGACGATCTCTTAGACGGTTTGGACCTTGATTTTGGTGATGGATACGATCATCTCAACAGTGAAGGCGAAGGAAACTTTAGTGAAGATGAAAATGACCCTGACCTTGTTGGTGGCAGTGAAGATGAGAATGAATTTGATGAAGAAATGGACACCGCTGAAGGTTTGCCTTTCTCTTCTGATGATGAAATCAATTCTGATGACTTCGACTCTGACGTTGACCTTGCATCTGATGAAGAAATGGAAGACCATGACGAAACCGTCAGCGATGAGGACGAAGTTGATGATGAGTCCCAAAACGAAGAGATGACTGGCTTCAGTTCTGATGATACCATTGATTCCGATGGCTTTGACTCTGAGGAAGAGACCCCCAAACAGAAGGAGAACCCTTATGTAGCACCCGTTCCTGCTGGCAAATATGTCCCACCTTCCGTTCGTAAGCGGCTAGAGGCAGCCAATGGAACATCTGAGTCTGAAGAGGTCGCAAAAATTCATCGGATCATCAAAGGCCATTTCAATAAGCTGACTGAAGCCAACATTGGCACTATTGTGGGAGAGCTCAGCCGTTTATATCTTAACTACCCACGCCAACGCGTTACGGCTGCAATTACAGATATTGTCATTGACAGTACTTCGCTCCAGGGTACGCTTCTTGACTCTTTCTTGATGGTCCATGCGACCCTTATTACTGCACTCTACAAAACCAGTGGTGTCGAGTTTGGCGCACATTTTCTGCAGACTCTTGTTGAGACGTTTGAACAACACTACCAAGCCGCGATGATTGACAGCAAGAACGAGACAAAGACTGTTGGCAAGGTTGCAAACAATCTTCTTGCCTTGCTGGCTGAGCTCTATTCATTCCAGTTCATCTCATGCAAGCTTGTGTACGACCTGATCCGCATGCTTCTCGAGGGCGAAGTGCATGAAGCACAGACTGAGCTGTTGCTTAAGCTGATCCGCTCTTCAGGTTCGCAACTGCGTTCAGATGACCCCGCTGCCTTAAAAGATATCATTTACCAATTGCAGCTTTCTGTTTCCAAAACGGACCCTAACTCGATTAACGCGAGAACAAAGTTCTTGGTGGAAACTATTTCCGAGCTTAAAAACAATCGCCAGAAGCACCGCGCAGGAGGTGTATCCGAAACTACAAGCGCACTCAAGACAAGAATGAAAAAGTTTTTGGGTACCGTCCAGGGCAAGATGTCTGAGCCGCTGCGCGTTTCACTCGATGATATTAGAAACGTTGAGACTAAGGGCAAGTGGTGGCTCGTTGGTTCTGCTTGGCGCAACGTTAACAAGGTTGGTGCTAATGACGCATCTAACAATGGTGCCACAGGCGCTAGCAACAATGATGAAGATAACGTGGACCTGGAGGCAATGGAGGATATTCTTGAGAACGCGGAACCCGACTGGATGGAGCTTGCGCGTCAGCAACGCATGAATACAGACATTCGTCGCGCTATTTTTGTGGCACTCATGAGCAGTGAGGACTACGTCGATGCTTGCGACCGGTTGCAACGACTCAAGCTGAAGAGCAAACAGGAACGCGAGATCCCGCGCGTGCTGCTGCACTGCCTATGCAGCGAAGAGGTGTACAACCCGTTTTATGCCGTGGTTGCAACGCGTCTTTGCAGCAACCAACGCAGTATCCGCAAGACGTTTCAGTTTGCCCTATGGGATTTTTTAAGTGACCTTGAAGCCAGTAAAGGCGGTGCTCAGGGTGACGACGACGAGGCGGAAAACTCGGACGAAGACCCAGAGGAGCGTATGGAGCGGCTCAAGCGTCGTGGCGACCGCGTCGAGACCGAGGAGCTAACTGACGACCAGAAGTTGCGCAAGGCCGTGCATATGGCCCGTCTGTACGCTTATTTCACTGCCCAGGGTGTCACATCTCTCGATATTCTCAAAACGGCAAACTTTTTGGCACCATCATCAGAAACACAAATTTTCCTGGAGCTTTATTTTATCACGCTTTTCACGCAATTGGCCAAGAAAAATGGTAGTGGGGCGGGCCCGGCGGGTTCAGCACAATCGCAAAAGTCGCGCAAAATGAGCTTTGGTGAGGCCATGTTCCAACCGCAGGGTGCCTCGCGGATTGATGAGCGCGGGCTTGTCGAGGTACTTACCAAGACCTCCAAAACGGATAATGCTGCAGCATTACTCAAAAAGATTAAATTCTTTTTGCAAAAGAAGCTTCTCAAGTCCTCGGCTATTGGCAAGAAAAAGAGTCAACGCGAAAAGGTTGAGTGGGGAGTTAATGCCACGGTTGACCTGATTGAGGAATTACAGCTCAAGTATGGTCTTTAGATGTTCCCAGGACCATGTCAAGGGCTGTTAATAGACAAGAGACCAATTTACATACGAAACCCGCTGAACTAACCCATTGCCATGATTCATGGTGCCATATTATAGAAACAAGCAATATATATATATATATTTGAAAGGAAAAAAAAAAAAATAGATTTCAATAAATGTATCAGTATGTAAAAAGTTATATCGCTGTCGATTTGTTGGGAGAATCTGTCAGCCGCAGTTTCTCAAATTCAAGTCTCCGCAGCTCGGTGCTGCTAAGCTTGTCAGACCAATTGTCCGCTTCACTTCCTGTTTCACACCCAATAACGTCAACTTCATAAACCACCAGTGGATGCCAGCCCTTGTCCTGCCGTAGTTTGTTGACGGCTTCACCGCCCTGGCGTGTCTCACTACTTAAAACTAGAGCGTCAATATCCTCAATTGTGCCCGTGGGGCCCGCCACATCGTGCAACATGTGCGACTCAACCTCGAGCGCGGGGTAGAGATACTGGACAAACTCTTCGACATTGTTGCGACGTTTCATGTATGGTTCCATCACCGCGGCATACTTTTTATTAACAAGTAGCTCCGAGCCCGTAATGCCCACAATTAGCTTCTCCTTGGCAAGAAAGCCAGCAATTGTTAGCAGTAGCTTGTGGCCGTCATGAAGATGATCAAATGTACCGCCCACTGCCACAACATCATGTTCCCATTCTCCCGCGTCTGGCTGTCCAACCGAGGGATCTGTGGAACCATTTCCTATAGTTTGAGCTGCTGGTTGTTCTTGTGTGTACCCGTTTTGCTCGTGCTCATCGCCGCGGTCCATTCTAAAGATTACGACTGGAAGCCCTAGCAACTTTTCAGGCACTTGGTAACGGAATTCAGTGATTAAATCCTCTTCAAATTTGCCGGCGGTGATAACCTCCCAGTTTTGGTGCCGCGCAAGCTCAACATTCTGGCCGTCAAGCAGCACACGCACACGGATCGAGGTGCGATGGAGTTCGAGCGCTTGTGCGCGCGCAATGTTATAAAACCCACTGACAACAGTCTGTACGGCGCTAATGTGGTTGGGGCACTTCATGACGAGCACGTCAAGTGATCCGTTTGCCATAGTGTTGTAAAGCGCCTTGTTGATGACGCTGGTGTACAGGACGGACAGACGGTGTGGATCGCCGCCTTCGACCAGAAGCAGTGTAGAAGTAAAAAGCATCAAGTGTGTGTGATTTAGTAAAGTCTCTGGGTAATATGCCAACTTAGCCCTCTTTGGTGTTGACTATATTGTTGACAATGATGGCAAAGAGGAGAAAATAAAAGGTTGGTTTTAAAAAAGGAAATGAAAAAAGGTTTGTGGGGAAACTAAAAAAAAAAAAAAAAGTCAACTGGAATAAGCACCATTAAAAAAAAACACAACAGTAGCACTAATATAAGCACATTTAATAAAGGTAAAAAACTTGAATAATAATTGAAAAACAGATGAAGACACTCAAAAAAAGCAACAATAAACGATGTTTTTTTCTTTTGTTGTTGTTGTTGTGGCCTGCTGATATCGGGCAATGCAAGTTGGTGGACTGTTGGTACGTATCGAGGAACAATGGTTTAATCCAAACAAGTTATTATATGTGTCTTATGGTCCAGGTCTCAAGTGTTATATTTTAAATGTTAAAACATATAAAATAAGTTTTAATTTCAAAATTGCTGGAAATCAAAAAAATGAGCAGTGGTAGAGTTATTGACGGGAATAATAACCAGTCTTACAAATACTATTGAATGCTAATAATATTGATGCTAAACAACCAGAATCATCTCAAGCAGTTTTAGAAGTAAACAGCTAAAATTGGTTTTTTTATTCAATATTTACACAAAGCATATGGAGACTCCCAAATACTGGCTCAGCTTGAACAGTATAGGCAACTTAGGGATAAAATTTTAAAGCCATTTCATGTAGAGCATTATAAGTGAAGCTTGCTCTAATTTGTACTGTAATCTGTAACCCTCTCAAAGCTACTCTTACCAAGCGGTTTTTTGCCACTTTGCCAAGTTGGCTATCATTCTTTTTGGACTTTGATAGGCAGACACGGGGTACACTAGAATTGCATGAATCGATCTAACAACAATTTAAGGCTAAAACTTTCTTTAAGAATCACTGGTTATAAGATTGGACTTCATGTGAGATTGTAATCTGAGATACGTGGGCAAGCTTTAAGTGAGTTGCAAGTATAGAAAAATCCTATCAACCAGTTTTTACAATCTATTAAATGAAAGAGTGATGATGGATATGTAGCTCTTTTATAGTCACTGATGAATACTTTAATCCATATTTTAAGCTAATAGGCCAATGTTCACAATCTTCAATATGGCTCAACACGCAAGCGGATAGTTAACAGTGGGCGTGATTGTTACAGCGGCAAGTCGTAAACCCACTTGCCTTGGCTTGTTGTTTCAACCAAAAAAAAAAAAAAAAAAAAAAAAAAAACCAAAAATATATAAAAAAAAAAAAAAAAAAAGAAAAAAA
>JAKUCA010000246.1:0-19580 GCA_030567025.1 Geotrichum europaeum
GTTTTATAATTTGTTTGTAACTATTTGATGTAAGGACAATAAACTGATTATCTATCTGTCTTATTCTTATATCCTTTTGTTATTTTTATTTTGTTATGTAACTTCTAGATATTAGGACAATAAAGAAAAAATTCTATCTATATCGAAACATAAATTGGAAAGCCCTTGCGTTTAATCAATAAGCAAGAGCTTTATTAGAGTCCCAAAAACTTTTCTATGGTGCGTGAATCCTTGCGGATTTTATGTCTAGAATTCTCCCGGCCATTTGAAGTATTATTATTATAACCATAGTTCGGCAAGCCTCGCTTGAGTTTTAGCGGCCACGAAGTACGAAAATATTCTAGACCAGTTGGCGTGCTGGTCTCTAATTTAAAACCCGAATTAAGAACAAACTCCTGAAGAAGGTACCGTTTTCTGATATAGCTTGCGCCTACTTCCGGGTCAACCAATAATTGGGGTTCGTTTTTGGACAGGTTATTAAACCAATTTCTCAAAAAGATAAATTTCTTTGCTAAACCAAAATTTGCAGAGAATTCGTGCTTAGGAAATCTGAGACCACTTTGTTTAGACCTTTCTATAAGTTCGTATCGTGAAGCCCAGGAAAATGCAAGATAACGTAACTGTTCTTTAAGTTCACCGGGTGACCTTAGGATCGGGATCTTTAAATAGATTAATCCGGATTTTCCTTTAGTATTTTCGGTTGACACTTCCATCAGCTCAATTATGTTTCTTGAGTTGGTTATACCAGTGCAGTCTCCAAGGTCAAGGAGCCGCATATTTGTCCACTGCCCATTTTTGATTGCAACTACCCATAGCTTTAAAATTCCAGAATCAATGTTTTTACAGCCAGAAACATCTAGCGCCACAAGGCTTGGTAGTGCCATGATATCCAGAAAAACTTGACGATGCCATGTTTTCGTCTCATGATTAGTAGATAAATCGAGAAACGTCAAAAATTTGAAGTGTTGGTTCGAGTTAAGTTCAGTCACTAAGCTGCCAACATTTTCCAGCTTTGGGATAATTTCAATCCTATGATTTGATTTGCTGGAAACAAGGCGACGATTCATGCAATCTAACCGGCTCTGTGGCAAGTTTGAAAATATTAGGGTTGAACTTCGCTCGTCTTCAAAAGCCTTAATGTAAGTTTGTTTGCCATGACATCGAAACTTCTTCTCCTGCCCAAACGCGTTTGCAAACCGTTGAAACATCCAATATGAATCATTACCGGAGCCAGCAACAATATCCCAAACATACTTCCAGCCTCCATCCCAAGTGAGCAATGAGTTTTGAAGAATGCTGTCAGTAAGGTCCTCTGGGTGGTCAATAATCATTTGGGCCAGTTTTTCGCAAGCCAGTTGTCGTAATGATTTGATGCCATAGTTGGTTTCATTGGAAAAATTTCTGGGAATAGATTCATCAAAATCGTCTAAATGAATTTTCTTCTGCCAGTTGAAAGGCCGATAGGAACTTTCATATGCAGCGTTTGCTTCATTTCCCAGTCTCTGATCCTCTTGCACGTAATACTCATATCCGCTTCCTGTGGGTTCGTCCGAGGGCTGAGTGGACTTTGTAGACTTCTTTGCAGAAGACTTTTTGTATTTGTTGAATCGATATCGAGAAAAGTTTCCGGACATACCTAAATTTTTAAAGAATAGTAGATTCTACATATTCTTTGGCTAATAAAGACGTGTAATTGCCATGTTTTTTTGGTTGGTATTATTGAGAAACTGTCCTTAGCACATATGCCTGGAACAATGTTTTTTTTTCTCGAGAGTTTCGAAGACCTAAAACGAGACAAAAATATATCACATGATAATAAAATTATTAATATTCTAAAGTCTAAGTCTCAACTTCTAAGGCACAGTTGTTTTCGTAACCTTCACAACTCTAAGACGAGATTTAAAAAATTACCATGAATCAAGTAAAAGAAAATCCGTACATATTCAGGGTTTTAGAAAATAATAAAAGACATCAAAATTAGCTGCATTGAATTTCTGTTGTTTGTATTTTTACTAGTCTCCTCTTTTACATGCTGCACAGAAGAATTGTGGGAAAGAAAATGACTTTGCAAAGCTTGAAGCTAGAAAAAAATGGTTCGTTTCGTTTGAATTGATTAAACAAATGCGCTAACTTGAGAAAAAAATGAAACCAGTCAATTTCTTATAGTATGCCAATTTAATATTATAGCAATGTTGTGTTAGTATGCAGATTTCTGTCCCAAGATCAGATTTTTCAATGCGTGCGCGTTGCACATTACCCACAGACAAATTAAAACTTGTAAACTAATTAACACTTGAGAAGATATATTGAGCATTTCTTATATAGAATGGAATTTCACATTTTATCATCCAAATCAGCTAGTCTGTGTAGTTTTGCAAAAATTAATCCTAGTGTACAAGGCTTACAAATTTATGCCTGCGTCTATTGGTAACAGACGTGCAACAAATAACTCAAGGCCCAGCTAACTGTCCTATCTGCTTTTAACTACATGAAAACTTTGAAATGATTGGTATGATACTGCTATCACCACTAAAATCAGCTTTTCTCCCAAGAATTTCAAGGTTTTACTTTTAAAAGAGCTGGCTCAGACATATTTATAAAAGCTTTCAAGAATATTTAATTCTATGTTCATATATTGCCAGAGCTTATATAGATTGAGACGCAATGCCTTGTTTTCATATTCACAATCGATGTAGTAAATTAATAATCATAAAATAGACCAAAATCTATATTTTAATTTTTTTTTTTAATCTTAATAAGACTTACAAATGCCTTAGGGTCAGTGCCAGTATAATTTAAACTGAGCTGGTGCGTTGATAACCCCTCAAAGTGAGTAAAAAACAAATAACGTCGTTGTAATCTACCGACAGACAAAAAAAAACAACCTTGGGGCCATTTCTTAGCTGACCTGATCATCTACATTTGTCTTGTCGGCGTCAGGTTTATAGTGACACAAACTTGAAGTTATCAGCCAGCTGTGAAATAGTTACGTTTAAGCCTTATAACAAATTGCTATACTGAAACGCAAATCAGAGAACTTGAAAAAAAAAGTTGATCGCAAACTCATATTTAAATGACCAAAAATATTTATACACAAAGATAAGCTAACTTTTCAGGTTGGCAGCCCGCCTTAATGATCTTCGTGATCCTCGAGAGGGACTTCCATCACTCGGACCATGTGTTTCTCTAGAAGCTGAAGGTCGCGCTCTGCCGATAGGGGATTGAAATTCAAAGTTTCCAGAGGGTGCCACAGCCGTTGAAGGGGTAGAAGAAGAAGTTTCTGTTGGCTGAACAAGTTTATAGGTATTAGCTGAGGATGTTGAACTGTTGCTTCCACCAGCAGGCGTAGGGACCATTGTGGTAGTGGATGGTTCGGGTGTGTCTTTAGGGTTGTGAATGCTACTAGTGATAGGCCGACTTCGTAGCCTCATCATGTCGCGTTTGCGAACTTCTTCATAATCTTCAGAGTCGTCAGTGTCATCATCATCGTCATTATTAAAATCGTTATTATTGTCATTATTGTTGTTTGAATTTTGTCTTTTCGGTTGGGATTGCTGAGTCTGTGATGGCTGCTGATTCTCAATGTTTCCGACAGCATCTAATTTGCTGTCAGCAACATTTTGTAACAAACTGTTTTCTTGGGTGTGCTTGATATCACGTTCAGCAGCGCGTAAAACTTGTTTTGTAGCTGTTTTCGGTCGACCTCTTTTCCTTTTTTCAACTACAACTGAACTTCCTAAAACATCTTGTTGAAGAGCTGAGACTGTATCACTTTCAATTTCAAACTTGGGAAACTCTGTATTTTCAAACCGAATCTGATTGAACCCACTTTTTTCACTGGCAGCTGCAAAATCACTGCGAAGCTCTCCAACACCGCTGCTACTGGTTATTCCTTCGCTTCCCAATAAGTTTTGTCGACTACTTTCAAAGGCAAACGCATGAGAGCTCAGCCGGGCTACTCTTAAGTCAGGTCTTTCAGTGACAAATGAGTTTTTTCGTTTGTTCTCTGACACCTTCTTGAGCCGTAATTGCGTTTCATTGATTTTGCCGTAGACGCTTGCTAAATTTGGATGGTTTTCCTCGCTGCCTGAGTTGATTCCATTGATATTACCATCAGGACTGTTATTGCTGGGATTGTTTGACATAGGTGCAAGAGAGTTATTAAAAGCAGCTAGCGCTGCAGCTGCTTTCCGTGATCGAGGGATTAACGTACCATCTTCAAAATAATTCCCTGGTGATCGATTTCGTAAAGTAAAAGGCGGGGTTTCACAGTGGGCGATGACAAAAGATACGTTATCTTCCAACTCAACTATAAGCTGGACTACAGCCTTGCATTTCTGAGAACCGCCACCACCAGCAGGAGTAAACTGAACCCTGTCAAACAAAACAACATGTGCAACCTTCTCTTCAGGATACTGGGCAGCAAAAGGGCCCATCAGAGATCGGCTGCGAAAGAAAAAAGGCTCAACTTTTTGTAGTTGTGCTGCTGATCGATAATTTGCATTATCTCTCATAAAGGCATGATCAGGTAAAACACCAGGTACTGCAGGAATAACGGATGGTGGTTGTCGGGGACCCTTGTAGCGTTTAGCAGTGTGCTGAATCAGGGCAATTTCCTCGGACTCATCACCGTCTAAGACTTTGAATGCTGTAAGCCTGATTGAAAAGGATCGTATTTGACTGCGAGTATTTCCATGAATAATGTAAATGGGAAAAGAAGGTACCTTGCCTAGTTCGATATGATTTTGCTCCACTAAGGAAAAACTGGCGACCAGTGTGAAGTAATTTCTTCTATATGATAGCCATGTTTCGTCGTCAGATTTCTGAAATCCACGATCAATACGAGCTGAAATGATGGTGTATAAAGGTTTACCCGCGGAATCAAATAATTGAAAGTTTTGTCTGGTTCTATTGAACTCAGGCCCTACTCTGTAGAATTCTTTTGACCTGGGCGGAACAAAAGTATTACTATCTTTTGATTGGTGTTTCCGAGGTTGCTTTGTCACTCTGGAAGGTGAGACTTCGCTATATAAAGCATTAGTGAAAACTCTGAAAGATAAAGACTATTTAAAAGAAACTAGTCAAAAACACATACGTATTGTTTGTTGAAGACTTTTCACGGAGAGGTTGATAATGAAGATTTGGAGTCATTGCTGCAACTCGACCTTAATGAATCATTAGCCAACTCTGAGTCAAAGTCACTGAAAAACCGGCTGGGGGTACTGCGGGTAATCTTATTGAAAGTGCAATTTTAAAAAAAAAAAAAAGAAGGGTTAAATTGCAACTGAGAATGAAAAAAAATAGAAGATGGTAGAGAAGGGAGGGTAGGAGAAAAAAAATGTTAGAGGGCTTTACAGAAAAATTTCATGAATCAACTTCATTTAAAGATAAAATTGGGGTTGTTTTCAGATTGAAATTTTTAGGTTTCCTTTTCACCAAAAAAAAAAAAAGTTTGTTCACTTGAAGCAATGAACTTGCCTTGAAAACTATGTATGTAGAAGATTAGCAACTGGAAAAATTATTGTAAAAGAAAACTGCAGATTTTCGGTGTGTGGCTGTGAATGGATTTAATCAACACTGTTTCAATGTTAAACTGTTAGATTGTAAGAGCTGGAACGCCATGCTCACTTAGGCCACAGATTTATGACTTTTTTTTTCAAAGACCAAAGTTGAGGAAACCGCGTATTCTTGTTGCTGAAAAGTCTTGGAATTCCAAAAGCGGCTTTTTGTAACAGACTTTTTTTAGTTACCCTGATACACATAAGCACTGACTAACACAAGCTTTTTCATTCCTCCCAACGGTCTTGGATCGATTTTTTATTTTATTTTTTCATTCTAAAATTTTCTGCTCCTTTCTGCCCTCGTTCTTCAACTCCAGCCCTCGTTCATCTCAGTTCTAGTACAAGATGGTAAAAAAAGCCATTGATTCGCGTATCCCTGCGCTTATTCGCAATGGTGTTCAGGAAAAGAAAAGAAGTTTTTTTGTCATTGTTGGTGACAAGGCCAGAAATCAGCTGCCTAACCTTCATTACCTCATGTCTGCCGCCGACATCAAGATGAACAAGTCGGTTCTCTGGGCATACAAGCACAAGCTTCTTGGCTTCACCTCTCATCGCCAGAAGCGTGAGGCTAAGATTAAGCGCGACATCAAACGCGGTATCCGTGAGCCCAACTCTGAAGATCCTTTCGAACTTTTCGTCAGCTTGCAGAATATCAGATACGTCTTTTACAAGGAGACTGAAAAGATTATCGGTAACACCTACGGCATGTGTATTCTTCAAGATTTTGAAGCTATTACTCCTAATATCTTGGCTCGTACTATCGAAACTGTCGAGGGTGGTGGTGTCGTTGTTTTGTTGCTCAAATCAATGACCTCGCTTAAGCAATTGTACACCATGACCATGGATATCCACTCTAGATACAGAACCGAGGCTCATGACGATGTGGTTGCCCGTTTCAATGAACGTTTTATTCTGTCTCTTGCTTCTTGCGAGAACATTCTTGTTGTTGATGACGAGCTGAATGTTTTGCCTATTTCTGGCGCTAAAAATGTTAAGGCGCTTCCTCCTAAATCTGACGATGACGAGCTCACTCCTCATGCCCAGGAGCTGAAAGACATTAACGAGAGTTTAGAGGGCACACAGCCTGCTAGTAGTTTAGTCAAAATTGCCAAGACCGTGGATCAG
The DNA here is from genome assembly GCA_030567025.1 of Geotrichum europaeum. Classification (NCBI taxonomy): domain Eukaryota; kingdom Fungi; phylum Ascomycota; class Dipodascomycetes; order Dipodascales; family Dipodascaceae; genus Geotrichum; species Geotrichum europaeum. The sequence continues at coordinate 6,687 of JAKUCA010000246.1, forward strand.
GCTAAAGCAATTCTCAGTTTTATCGGAGCCATTTCTGAGAAAACTCTTAAAAACACTGTTACTCTGACTGCTGGTCGTGGTCGTGGTAAGTCTGCGGCTCTTGGTGTTGCTATCGCTGCTGCTGTTGCCTCCGGTTACTCTAATATTTTCATTACCTCGCCCAGTCCTGAAAACTTGAAGACCCTGTTCGAGTTTATTTTCAAGGGTTTCGACGCTCTCGGATACGACGAACATCTGGACTACGATATTATCCAATCGACTAACCCTGACTTCAACAAGGCTATCGTTAGAGTCAACATTTTCAAGAGCCACAGACAGACAATTCAGTACATTCAGCCTTCTGACTCTAATGTTTTGGGTCAGGCCGAACTGGTCGTTATCGATGAGGCCGCCGCTATTCCTTTGCCTCTGGTGAAGAAGCTCATGGGCCCTTACCTCGTTTTTATGGCTTCCACTATCAACGGTTACGAGGGTACTGGTAGATCTCTTTCTCTCAAGTTGATTCAGCAGCTCAGAGATCAGCAATCTGGCAAGAAGACCAAGGACGATACCGGCAACAACGATTTGGCTGCTGTTGGTGGCAGATCACTTACCGAAATCACCCTGGAGGAGCCCATCAGATATGCTCCGGGTGATCCCGTTGAAAAGTGGCTCAACAAGCTTTTGTGTCTCGATGCAACTGTTTCCCCCAATGCCAGATTCGCCAACAAGGGAACTCCTCACCCTTCGCAGTGCAATCTGTTTTATATCAACAGAGATACTCTTTTTTCATTTCATCCTGTGTCTGAAGCATTTTTGCATAAGGTTATGGCTCTCTACGTTGCCAGTCATTACAAGAACTCGCCCAACGATCTTCAACTGCTGAGTGATGCGCCCGCCCACCAGCTCTATGTGCTGCTTCCTCCTATTGATGAGAATGATCATAAGCTCCCTGAGCCTCTCTGTGTCGTGCAGCTGGCGCTTGAGGGTGAAATTTCCAAGGCTAGCGTGAGAAACAGTTTAAGCAGAGGACACCGTGCTGGCGGTGATTTGATTCCTTGGCTGGTATCTCAACAATTCCAGGATGAGGAGTTTGCTGGTCTTTCTGGTGCCCGTGTTGTCAGAATTGCCACTAACCCCGAATACATGAGCATGGGATACGGTGCTAGAGCTCTTGAGCTGCTTGAAGAGTACTTTGAGGGTAAATTCACCGATCTGTCGGAGAATGCTTCTAAGAAGGACTTTTCAATTACTCGCGTCACTGACAAGGAGCTAGAAAAGGCGAGCTTACGCACCGACGTGGTCAAAACCAGAGATCCTAAATCTATGCCTCCTTTGCTTCTCAAGCTTTCTGAAAAGCCTCCTCATTTCTTGCATTACTTGGGTGTTTCTTACGGATTGACGCCTCAATTGAACAAGTTTTGGAAGAAGGCCGGTTATGTGCCCATCTACCTGAGACAAACTGCCAACGAACTGACGGGTGAGCATACCTGCGTGATGCTCAAGGTCCTGAAGAAAGCTAATACTACTAACCAATGGCTGCCGGAGTTTGCCAACGATTTCCATAGACGCTTCATTAACTTGCTTGCCTACGAATTTAGAAAGTTTACTGCGGCTCAGGCGCTGGCGATTATGGAGGGTGAGCAAGAGCTGGTAAAGAAGACTGTCCCTGTGACCGATTTGACCAAGACGGATCTTGATAAGTTGCTTTCTCCCTTTGATCTCAAGAGACTTGATTCCTATGCCAACAACCTTCTCGACTACCACGTCATTGTTGATCTGCTCCCTCTAATCTCGCAGCTTTACTTTGGTAACAAACTTGGTAACTCCAGCATCAATCTCTCTGGTATCCAGGCTGCTATCTTGCTTGGTATTGGTTTGCAAAAGAAGGATATCGACACTATTAGTGCTGAACTTCATCTTCCTGTCAACCAGACTTTGGCCATGTTTGCCAAGATTGTTCGCAAGGTGACGACCCACTTCCGCTCCATTGTAACCGAGGCCATTGACGCGGAGATGCCTGAAGTTAAGGATAAGCTTGTCCAAGAACTGAATGAAGATGGTGGTGAAGAGGATCAATTTGTTGGTCTTGAACAAACTTTGGAAGATGATCTCAAGGAAGCTGGTAAAGAGGTTCTTTCTGAACTAAAACAAAAACAAAAAGAATTGATTGATTCTCTTGATCTTTCTAAATATGCCATTTCTCAGGATGATGCTGATTGGGCCTCTTCCCAAAATGCCGTCAAAAAGGCCGCGGCCGGTGGTAGCAATTCTACTGGTGTTGTTAGCATTAAAAGTTCTAAAAAGGATAATAAGAGAAAGGAATCGGCTCAAGAGATTTATGAAAAGGAAATGGGTTCATCGGCCAAGGGTGGTAACAAGAAGCGCAAGAAGTCTGGTAAAAAATAGACTTGCTGTGTACATTGATGGAATTTTTTTTTTCTTCTTTTTGTTTTATATATATATATTGCTTGTTGTTTTGTGTGTAATTTGTTATAGAAAGCTCAATTACGTGTTTCAAAAAAAAAAAAAAAAAAATGGCTTTCGGTAAATGTAAGGAGAGTACTGCAATTATTAAAGAGAGTTCCCATCTCTAAGAGGTTTTGTCTGTCTAACCAGCCATTCCTTGCTAAGCTTGTCGCCAGAAAGATATGCTACTGTATCTCTATAAACAATGTCATGGTATTCATCAACCCATGCAATCTCCTCCTCTGTCAAGTTTGATACATCTATTAATTCCCGGCAGAGAGGGACACGAGTGATAGTTTCAAAGCCCAAATATTTCTTGCCACCAAAGTTGTTTTCAGTATTGACCTCTTTGACCGCTATAACACTCTCTATGCGGATGCCAAAATAGCCATCCTTGTAGTAGCCGGGCTCGTTTGAAAGAATCTGGCCAATACTAAGCGCAGTGTTAGAATAGGTTGATTTCACGCCAATGCCAATAGGGCCTTCGTGCACATTGAGGAAACTTCCCACGCCGTGGCCAGTACCATGTCGGTAATCGAGTCCCTTGCGCCAGAGCGGCTGCCGGGCCAAGACATCAATCATGTATCCATTGACACCCTCTGGGAAAACGAGCGAAGCTAGGGCAATGTGGCCTTTAAGTACCAGCGTGTAGGCATCAATCTCCTCTTGCTTGGGGGTACCAAAATGCATCGTGCGAGTCGTGTCGGTTGTGCCGTCGAGGTACTGACCACCCGAGTCACACAAGTAAATCTGATCAATATCAATCAGGAATTTGCTGTCCGGGGCGGGCGCATAATGAATAACAGCGGCATTCGGGCCAGATGATGAAATTGTCTCAAAACTGAGCCCCACAAAGTCTTCCATCTCGGCGCGGAATTCCTCTGCCTTGAGTCCACCCTGGTAGTCAGTAATGGTCTTATTACCCTTGACCTTCAACTCATTCTCTAGCCAGGCAAAGTATCTAATCAGGGCAACACCATCCTTAATTTGACAGTTTTTGGCGCCTCTGAGTTCGGTGGGGTTTTTCATGCTTTTTGACAATTCAACGGGCGAAGGGACAATGACCACATTGGCCTTGCCACCTAGTGCGTCATAGAGCGCCCAAGAGATGCCAGTTGACACCAAAACTTTCTTTCTCTCAGCAAGAGATCTAGCTTTTGCATTAAACCCTAAAACCGATAATGAGATTTGGCGAGCATCACTGAACACATCTTCATATGGCTTTACTTGTACGTCTTTGCCAAAGTACTTGAGAACTTCTTTAGTGATCTTGACCTTGTCAATGTAAAGAATAGCTTCTGTTGCGGACACAAAGGAAAAAGCGCGGAAAACAGGATTGAAGGGGATGTCGTCACCGCGCAGATTATACAGCCAAGCAACGTCATCCAGGGCTGAGACAAGGAACCCATGGCCCCGCTTTTTCTTGATTGTTGCGCGCAGCTCAAGTAGCTTGTTAGTGAAGGTCTTTCCCGCGTAGTGTAGAGACAAAATGGTCACAGGCGATTCTGAACGCTTGGGCTGGTCGACGTTCCAGACAAGATCAATCAAGTTTGGACTCACGGAGACCAGACTGTCGGCCACCTCGTTTGTTTTGAAAAGTTCATGCAAAGTTTGGTATTCATTGTAACTAAACAGCTGCGGGTCAAATCCAACAGTAGCTTTCGTCTTGATGACTTCGTTCACGACCCACGCCTGCCAAGTGGGGACTTTGGGCACGCCCTGTTTAAGCAATTGCCAGTTCTTATCAAGCTGGCGGCCGGCTTGCAGGAAGTATCTTCCGTCGGTTGCAAGAATAGCTTTATCTCTAGTAATGACAGCGGTGCCGGCAGAGCCTGTGAAGCCCGAAATAAATTCGCGCCGATTGTCGGAGTCGCTTGTGTATTCGGACTCGTGCTCGTCTTGCGTGAGAACAATGTAGATGTCAATATCGTGTTTGTCAAAGAGTTTTCTCAGTGAATTTAGTCTATCTGTAGTGGGGGTGCTCATTATAGAGGGGTCACTAACGCGAGTGTGGTTTTGGACGTCACTTGTGGAGGGGTACGAGGAGGAAAATATTTGACTGAATTGCCACGAACGGATGCGATAAATCATAATACAAGAGGAAAAGGAGAGAGAGAAAAAAAAAAGGAAAGATTGTATTGATTTTATTTTTGTTGTTTGGTTTTTAGGTTTCTTTAATGTTGCTTATTTGACAAGAAGAATTGATATGATCGCTTGTGTCTCTGGTTGCTTTCTGCTGGCGTCTGGCTGTTATCTGGTCGAAAAAAGACGGGAAAATCTGCTTGGTTAAATACCAGACTGCATGTATACTTATCAAAATTCCGATTTATGTCTTCAGCGATGCCGTATGGTGACGTGCAGCAACCCTGACAAATTGCGACCGCAGTAGATTGGGATTCTCTTAAATGTCCATGAATTTTGCCCGTGTAAGCCAGGCTCTTGTTCTTGCTTTTCAGCTTCCTTGTCTTCTTCACCTTCTCACAATGCCTTCTTCTCGCCGTTTAAGCAATAGATCATAGCGCGAGCAAACCTAACCCTACCAGGCAACTCTGGTTTTTATGGGTATTTCTTCATCAAAAAATTTTCTACGTAAACCAGAGCTTTGAAACCAATGAACATTATCATCAGGCGCCGTCTCTGGAGTAACAACACCCATCTTTGGATTGAAAGTACACGATATACGCAATGCTGAATCAACCGAGTCTTCCTGAGATAATTGAGGTCAGTACCAGTGCCAAAATGTAAAGAAAAAAAAAAAAAAAAAAAACCCAAATTACTACCATGCCCCGCCTCTCAGCTCGTCGAAAGCCTGTACCGCCCAAATGATCCCAATGTCATTGCTAAGTATGTAAACTGGTTTTTGATCCCTCTGTATACTTCCTCCCTACTAACTGTTTTCCAGCACGCAAAAGTATTTACAGGACTTGCAAAAATCTTCCTTTGGTTGGGATCTGGCGGCGAACCTGATTCAGGCCCCCTCACCTAATTCGCAGTTTTTTGGTGCCTTGACCTATACTGTTAAGATCAACACATACAAGAAACGGGTATCTAGCAATGAAGACGACGCTGAGTCCGACACCCGTCCAGACAAACTACCAAGCGACATATTGATAGAACTGCTATCGGCACTTGTCTATCTTAATAATAAAGAGAATGTTCAGACTCATGTATTAAGAAAGATTCTTTCTACGCTTGCGCGGTATTTTACCAAATTTCATGAGAACTGGTCCGAGTTTATCGCGTCGGTAATCGCGACAATCGTCAACAACAAGCCTATTGTCGATCCGTCAAATCTATCAATTGAGTCTCTCACTCAGCAACTTTCGGAACGAAATACACTTCTCTGTCTAGAGTTTTGTCAGGTCCTGATAGAGGACGTCAAGTCAACGACATTGGAAATCTGGGAGGAAGTAAAGATTGATGCAATCATCAACAAAAACATTTCAAACCTAACGGTCCTGTTACGCTTTGCATCAGAAATACTCAGTCCAAAAGTTCAATCGAGCAATTTGATTCTTGAACATGTTTTCAAGACCTACGGCGCATGGGCGGTCAACCACTCCATGGATACAAAGTATATTGAAATCCTGTCGCCTGTAACGACGTTTATTTTCCAAGTTTTACGACAAGGCGCCACATCCGAATTATATCTCACAGCTCTTGACGAAATTTCTGAAATCCTCAACCGATTCCCGCATTTTTTTAATAAGGACGTAAAAGCTGAGTTTGTATACATTTTGGGTGAAACAGGCCGACCAATAATTCAACAGGTTGAAGCAAAGAATGTACAAATTGCCCAATTATCCGAAGTTTTCATCTATGATGAAGATGATGACTTGGAAAGTCTTGAAAGGACCGTTGAATCATTTTCAAAAGCTGCTATCGTCATTTGTGAAATAGCAATGGGGAATATTGAATCTTTTCAATCTATTGAAATCTCAACCCTGGTCGAGTATCTTTTAGTAATATCAAACTTTCCTGGGTTCCCATACGTTGATCATAACCTAACCATGTTGCTACTAGAGTTCTGGGGTACATATGCTGACACACTTCTCGACAACGAGGGACAAATATCACAAGCCAGCTCGACTATTATTCGAATTATTGAAGTTTTTTGGAACAAGAGTACCCTACCAGTTCCCGCTCAAAAATCTCACTGGACTACGGATTCGTGGGAAGGGTTTGACTCGTTCCGAAAAGATTTCTGGGAGTTCTTAGATGCTACTTATGTCATTGTGGGAACGCCATTATTTCAAACTCTCGTCAATAATATTCTAGAACAGCTCAGTAATGGCCAAAATAACTGGGAAAAACTGGAAGCGTCGCTTTCCTGTATTAACGCGCTTTCCGACAACATTACTCCGCAGTCCCAAGTGGAAACTCAGTTAATCTCGCAGCTGCTCCAATCTTCACTGCTAGAGCAGCTGTCAAACCTCAACGATATGCACATTAAAACGACGGGAGTTAACTTTATTGGTTCGTATGACTCGTTTTTTGAGGAAAGTGTGGGCAAGTCCTTTTTGTTCCCAGCATTGGATTACCTCTTCAAGGCACTAAACATATCAAACATTTCAACAACGGCGTCAAGGTCAATTCAAAAACTTTGTTCCTCTTGCCGAGGGTACCTTGCCAATGCATTGTCCTCGTTTTTTGACACATACAGAAACATGTCGTTATATGAGGTTCTCAATAATACCAGCCACGAACGCACAGTTCTTGCCATTTCGTTTGTAATTCAGGCTGTTACTGATCTCGATGTAAAAGCTGGTTATGTCAATGAGCTTATAAACCTGATTTTGGGCCAAGTGGAGAAGGTTTACAAGCAATATGAAGCAACGACACCCGACGCCAGAGACGAGCAATTTAAACGGATCTGCTCTTTGCTTAAATGTCTAGGTAATATTGGCAAGGGTCTCCAAGTTCCAGATGAAACTGAAGATGTTGAAAGAGGTAGTGACCTTAATGAAATAAGTCTTACCAAACAATACTGGGATGAAGACAAATTTGGAATTCGACCCAAACTCCTGCAGATTATGAGGATTTTTGCCATTGAACGAGAAGGCTTCAACACGAGTGTCGATGTGTGTGAGAACTGCTGTGCGATTCTCAAGTCTGGATTTAGCGAGAACTTGCCAGGTCCATTTGTCTTCCCCATTGACACTGTCCTCGAGTTTATCAAGGCCAAGTATGCGGTAGGTCCCGCGAGCTGTTATTCCAGTTTGATTGATTTGTCATGCTGCTTCGTCTCGTCGTACTCGGTTGGGTCTAGTTCAATTCCAGCTGATTACCTTAACTCGCTACTCGAGACATTTTTTTTGGACTACAACGTCATGCTGGACTCAGAGCCAGATGGGCAGACTGGTAAATTAAAGTTGCTGAAGCAAATTTTCACGCACTATCTGAGCGTTTTGTTAAACAACCCCAAATTGGAGGTGATGATTCGGTTTGCGTTGGAGATGCTCAAGTCAAACGACCGCTTTGTAATGCGTGAAGCCACCTTTTTTTGGACCAACTTGATCTCCACCACCGGTTGTGAAAACGAGAATGACGAGCGTAAGATTGAGCTTATCCTGGGTGAGGTTGGGCTCAAGCTTACAGAAATAATTTTGAATGCGGTGTCGGGTGCTTGCGCAAGAAGTGAGCTCGAATTTTACGGCGAGATTCTCAAGAGTCTCATGGCAAAACGGATGAACATGGCACGGAAATGGGTTGAATACGTGCTTGTACAACAGCCGGGTGAAGAAGGTCACGAGGGCAGGATTATTGGTGATGGTGGGGCTAGACTGAGCAAACTGGAGCTCAGTAAAAGACGCATGTTTTACCAGCAGTTGGTGAATCTGCGCGGTAAAAGAGACACAAACAAGGTGGTCAAACAGTTTTGGCTCGCGGCTCGGGGGATTGAGTCTGACTACGTGTAATTAAGCTTTGTGGAGAAGAACTGAAACCTGGGGGATCCGATGACAGATAGTACCTTTTTTTTTTGGCGTTGTTTGTTACTGCTAATTATGAAGATAATTATAAATAACGATGATGAGTATGATCATAAATAGGGAACCAATTTATTATGCCAAAGTGTGATTTTGCCAAACTGTATTGTTGCCGTTGTCATGTGAAAGTTGCAAAGTCCGACCAGTCATTTTTTTTAAAGCCCTAATACGCATTAAACCAAGAAAAAAAAAATGTTCATATGAAAAAAACGGCTCTTTTTGCGGGTACAAGCGCAAGGAAAGTTTTGTTTCCCCCGCCTTGTCCTTTTAATGACAGCCTACTTTTAATAAATTAAGACAATTGTAGACCAAATTTACTTTTAATTGTGCAGCTTAGATTTGAACTACTATCGAGCAGCTGAATAAATCCTACACTTTTGGGAGTCTTGCTGGCTTTTGTTTTCAGGCCCTGAACGAGGTATATAAAAACCCACAGAGCAAACCTCTTTTTTTTTTTTTTTTTTTAAAAAAATTCTCTCATATTATTCTTTCTTTCTCACTCCCCCACGTACAATCAGTTTATACACGGCATAATTTACAATGACTCTTGCCGATAGTAAGTATTACCACGATTGGTTATGTTTCTATTATTGTTTCTTTTGGAGCGCGATATCCACCACCTCATATCCACCGAGTTTATAAGCCTAGGCAAACTAGCTGGTGATACCTACAAATCACTTCTTTGGTCGTCTTTTGAAAGGGTGACGGATTGCTCATTCAACTAGACTGATTTTTCCTCTATTTTTTATTTTATTTTCATTTTTAATACTAATTATTATTTCTCCACAGACGACTTTCCTGCCTCAAAGATTTTTGACATCATTGATCAGGGCCTCAAGGCTGACCCGGCTTTGGTCAAGAAGACAATCAAGTCTACCAATGCTTTGGTTGTTTTCAAGCTTGTCAATGCTAATAAGAAGACTGAGGCTTGGCATCTTGACCTGAAAAAGACTGGTGTTGTTGGTAAGGGTGATAAGGAGGATGCTGATATCACGCTGACTCTTTCCGATGAGAACTTTGCCAACCTGGTGAATGGCAAGGCCAATGCGCAAAAACTCTTTATGAGCGGTAAGCTCAAGGTCAAGGGTAATGTCATGAAGGCGGCTTCGATTGAGAATGTTCTTAAGGCTGCCAAGGCCAAGCTCTAAGCTACCGACAACATTAAGAATCATCGCAAAAAAAAAAAAAAAAATTAAATAAACAAATAAAATGAAATGAAACTGTCATTACATTGATAATTATAAAACTGGACTTTTTTTTTTTTTAGCAATCAAAAAAATACCTATTTCCAAGTCTCTTGTGCGGTTTGCACACAACCTATAGTTTAAATCATGGCACTAATAGACTTTTGTTTATTGAGTTTTTTTTTTTTTGGGTAGGAAGGCTATTACAAGTGGAGAAGATAATAATGATAGCATATATACTATATAGTATATATAAAAAAAATTTGGGGGGTTTGATAATAATCAGCTATATATCGGCGCTTGTCTGGACATTGGGTTGGCAATATACAAAAAAAAAAAAAAAAATAAAGTTAACTACTGCTAGATTATATATATTTTAAAAAGAAGCCAGGGCTGGATTATATTTTTTATCAAGGGTAACAAGGATTGCCGTAAATTTGCCATGAAGTTCTTGGAAAAAGGCAGCATTTTTCAAGAGTTCGGGTAAAGTTTGTGATTGGGTATTGGAAACATCGCGTTTATTGCGTAAAAAGAGGCTTGGTGGCGACGCATAGGCAGCAGCAGTAGTAGCAGCGTGGTCACTGGCCAGGCTGGCCGTAAAAGCAGCGCCGGTGGCTGAGTCACCACCGTTATTACCAAGGCCAGCAGGGGCATTAACAGCAGCAGCGGTTTCCGGCGACTTGACCATCCATGTGCGGATCCGGTTGAAATTGTTGACAAGGAAAGTCCAGTCACGCATCAATGCTTGGTCCGTTTCCGTCAGGGCAATGAGCGCATACTTGCGCACATGCCCACGCGACGAGTCGTCTCGGATCTTGAACACGAGGCCCATATACGCAAACCCGGTGCTGCTGCCGCTACCCGACGACGAGACCATGATGGGTGTTGAGTCGTTAAAAGTATGCTCAGAAGAAAGCAGCTGTAGGTACGCTTGCTTAAGAACAGCCGCATCGGCGGGCTCTACGGGCGTTTGGGTCGAAAGATACGGAGCACCATGCTTTGTTATTGTACGCAAGCTCGTCACATTATCCTCGTGCGGGAGCCGGAGCCGACACGAGTTGCAATAATTGTCGCTAGCCTTGTTAGCACTGGGGCTAATGCTGTTGCTGCTGGCGCTATTATTGCTGTTAAGACTACTGCTGGCGCCAGGACCCACGAGTTCAGGACCGGCGGCTGGGGTTGAAGTTGACGAAACACAATTGCTGTTTGAATTGACGGTACCCACAGCCTGGGTCACAACAATAGACGTGGGACCATGGATCTCACAAAAATGGGCTAAACAGAGCTTTTACCACAATGAAATCAAGAAAAAAAAAAAAAAGTACATAATCAAAAGAAAAAAAAATTGTATATATTAGTTACATTCAACATTATCTACCAACTCAGAAAAAAAAAATGAAAAAGAGTCAGGTATTACCATTATAGTCATTATTTAATATAATACTGATTAGAATGCGATAACTGGTTGAATGATGGTTGATGGTTGTCGGGAGGAAAAAAGAATTAAAAAACAAAAGTTTTATTTGTTGTGGCTCTTATCTCATGAACCCTAACATCAGCTATTTTGCTTATCTGACTTAAAAGTTATGCATTGTTGCGTTTTGATCATTCAAGCAAACGGTGATTCCCAAAGCTTCAACGAGAAATCTCTCTTAATGTTTATATATATTTTAACTGGTAAGCACCTAGGTTATTCTCAAACCATTCCAAGGTTATTAATAGAGTAGAAATACAAAACGAAAAAACTTTGATTTTATAACCCAGATAGATAAAATGTAACAAACAAACAAAAAAAGATCATAAACTAAATAAATAAAACTCCAGTGATAAAAAGAAAAAAAAAACAAAAAAAAGCGAGACTGCCACAATGATAATGATGATAATAATAATAAATGCATAAGAGTGAAGAGCTTGAGCTCTGTTGTAAAAGTGCAGATGGACAATAAAGAGGTAATTGTAGCTTCGTCCTCAGATTTGCTGCTGCTACTTTTTTCTTTTTTAAAAAAAAAAGTTCTGGGGAGACTTTCCCATTCAAGGAGAGATGTTCCGATTATCGGGAAAGTCTGTGATCACCATTATGCTGGGTGAGCGAGCTCTTGAGGGGGAGCGCAAAGGGCGCAACCACGCCGGCGGTAATGTAAAGCAAAACAAGCGAGCTAGCGGGTGAAGAGGCGGGCTTAGCAGCGGATCGGAAAAAAGTCTTAGCGGCAAACATAATGGTTGATGAAGAAGTTTGGTGCTTGTTGAAGTATTAACGTGTTATTTATTGGCAAGAGTTGTTGCAGGTCGTGTAATTTGAGCCTTTGGTGTTTGATGCAAGTGATGGAGATAGATAAATGTGTAAATAAAAAAGACAAAAGTAAGAACGAAAGAAAAAGCTGGTGAAAATGGGAATGAGCTCCTATTTATTAAAAAAAATCATCATGCAGCGAGAGAGTTAAGAAGTTATGGCCGATGCATGATAAAAATCTCAACAACTGGTTAAAGAGGGCCTTTAAAAAAAAAATGTCCCAAATGGCTTTCAAAGTGGTCTGAGATTAACTTTACTGCCCAATAAAAAAATATACCTAGACAGGTACGGTTTAAGCTGGCATGCACCATTACTCACGTCAATGTCACGAATTCAGCGCAATGCTGACAATTACCTTTACGTTGATTGGTGGAAACTAAATAAATTGCATCTATTCCGGCTTTAAGCACGGCTGAAAGCAGTAGCCAATAATATGCATTGTGATTGTCAGCAGAAAATATGTAAAAAAAAATAAACCGTATTAGGATTTTTGTGATTTTCATTTTTTTCCCCCCTGGTGTGCCTGTATGCTTGTGCCATCCGCGGCTAGGCAAGTATCGAACATGAATCACCGTAAGGTCATGCTGAGTCTCTGACAGTTGCGCAGATCTTCACGCTAAACCACTTTCCTTTCCTGATCGTCAGTAAAACTCAGACGACCAGTATCTACGTAGGCGCATTTTTGCACTATCTACAATCACATACTATAGTCTAGTCGCATGGTTGCCTCAGGATCTTGGGCCGTGAATTGTCGAGTGGTCAGCTACGGATAGTGCAAACCGAAAGTCTTTAAAACTGGAGTTACAAATTTACACTCAAAGTCGCAGATTGAATTGCTGTCCCTCTCAATACCAAGGAAATGCAAAAAGGTTACAAAGGACACAGAATAGTAAAAGCTTTATCATGTAGAAAGTTTAGACTCTGTAGCCAGCAATAAGTCGGCACTGAGGTTAGAAAAGAAAACTAGTGATCGACGTTAATTATC
>JAKUCA010000247.1:0-19575 GCA_030567025.1 Geotrichum europaeum
ATTATTATTATTATTATTATTATTATTATTATTATTATTATTATTATTATTATTAATATTATTATTATTATTATTTCGAATGTCGGGATCAAATTTCAAATTGACACATAAAACATGTGATTTAAAATTAACAAAAAAGAGTTTAAAGCATAATTCTTATATTATTTATATGATCAAGACAGAGAAAATTGAATCCGATCTGAAAGTGTAAAGCTGCGCATGATGAAAACCCGGTCCAGCAAACCCCGGTAGGCTCATAACTGTTAACACCTTTTCGACGAGGCAATGAAAAGTCACAAAGGGCCTATTACGTTTTCTAGGCTTCAATTTTTGTGCTGGTTTTCATGCAACTGAGCACTTACGGTGGAATTAGTCAAAGGGCTAGACTGCTTACTTGTCAAGGCCATTGATAATGGACGTTTTTGATTGGCTGGAAGCTGATGGTGGCAGTGTGACATTAAAAAGAGGTAAAAAGCCCTTGCCCACTATGTAATAATGTCGGTCAGGTGACAGCAATCCCTTCACTGAAATATATATTTTGTGACACTCAAGTCTTAAATTGCAAGTCCTTAACCAAATAACCAACCAACCATCTGCGAAATATTTTGTCTTATTTCGGCTGCTTTTTCTTTCACCGCCAATTTTTTTCACATTTTTTTTTCTCTTCCTTCCTTTTCCTTCCTTCTCTTCTTCTCTCTTTCTATCATCCCTTTCACTATCCATACAACTAGACAACTTACAATGTCCGCCCTTCTCCGTCTCCGTGTTGCTACCGCCATCCCCCGCGTTGCTCTTGCTCGCCCTGCTGCCGCTGCCTTTACCAAGCGCGCTACCCTCGCTGCTCCCGCTCTTTTGAAGAACGTTCGTCAGTACTCTTCCCACGACGACGAGTCTTACGAGGAGTTCACTCAGAGGTAAGCACTATTGCAATTTTCGCCCAATTACTCTTCGACACCTGTAACGTCATTTCTTAGCTTTTTAATAATGCTCTAGAATGCTGTTGCTGGGTGTCGAGGTGCGTTTTATTTTTAAATTTTTTTTTTTGTTTCGAATTTCCATATCGGATGACTTTTTTTTTTTCGTTTTCTTTTTCATACTTTCCTATTGGTTCACGCCAGATCACCAAACCCGTACTAACACACATGCCCGCAGATTCAACAAGGAGTTTGATGAGGCCTACGATCTCTACGAGGTCCAGAGAGTTCTCAACAACGTTTTCTCTTATGACTTGGTCCCCGCCCCCGAGACTCTTCTGAGAGCTCTCCAGGCCTGCCGCAGAGTTAACGACTACCCCACTGCCGTCAGAGTCTTTGAGGGTCTCAAGGTTAAGGTCGAGAACAAGCAGCAATACCAGCAATACCTCGACGAGCTCAAGGACGTCCGACAGGAGCTCGGTGTTGACCTTGCTGAGGACCTTTAAGCATTTCACAGATAATTTATAAAAGGAGGAAGAGAGAAAAAAAAAAGCAAACGCAGTTAACACTAATTGTCATTGAGAAATAATAAAATCAAAGATTCTTATAGCATAACTTCATGATTGTAGGATACTAGGAGGAGGAGGAAAGGTAATAGTGAATGAAGTGGGTCATAATGTATGTCGAGTCGCCCGTTAGAAGCCGTCCTCGCTATCTGATAGAACGCCCTTGCTGGCTGGCCGCGTATCGTCTTCGTAGTCATCTCGGCCCTTATCATCACCCGTAGACTTACTAGCAGAAGTGCCTTCGTTCTTTGCAACGGCCTCACAAGCATCGACCCACTCGCAATACACATCAATGGGTTCAGAAAGAGCTGGTAAATATTCCGCATGCGTTAGCAAAATAGATATATCAGTGTTTATTGCGGCCAAAGTAGTAGCTCGTTTTTTTTTTTTTTTTAACTCACCGTTGATTGAGGCCTGGAATGTCTGGCCACAAACCTTGCACGTCAGCGAACCGATTCCCGTTTTCTTTTCAAGCGTACATGTCACTGAGTTCTCGTGGTTACAGAAGAGACAAGAAAAAGTTGTGCTTAGCTTCTGCTGAATCTTCTTGACTGGTTTTGCGGACGATTTGCGTTTACCCTAGACCGCGTTATTAGCATCCGACAATCAAACATAAATTCTAGCCTAGCAAAAAATAATTTCCTGCTCGCCAAAAATAAAAATACTTACCATTGTACTTGTTAGTTGTGTTATCGGACAGTGCCGTTATGTCTTTTGCGTTTGTTGTTGATGCTGAGCGTTCGGTGGTTGGCAATGATGCGAAGTCGCCGCCGTAGCAGAAAATGCAAAATAAAAAACCCTAGCCCACATTGGGAGTTTTTTTTTTTTCTCCAGCCAAAAATTTTTATGAAAAAAAAAAAAACCGTCTTGATTTATTTGTTTTCATCTTTGCTATATATCATACTTCTGCAACGATTCTGTATAGACAATCGCCCACCCCTCTCTCTTGATTCCGCAGAGCAATGACAACTTTCACTGATTCGACTCCCCAGGGATTTACTCTTGACCAGACTACCAAGGCTGTGGCTGCGCTCGTGGCCCATGCGCAGCGCGCCGCCGCTGCCAAGCCCGACCTGCTGGCCGAGTACGTCGACGGTGACGACACCACCCCGCTCGAGCCGCTCGACCTTGTGATATCCACCAAGAAGTACTCCGCAACCAAGAAGAACATGAAGCCTTTTGTGCTGCCGCTGAAGCACAGCACGCGGCCTACGGGTGAGCGCGGCGCGCTCTCGATCTGCATTTTCACCAAGGACACTGAGAAGGAGTATGAGCAGGCGCTCGTTGAGACTACCAGCACCAAGGAGGCGTGCCTTGAGGCGCTGCAGGCCGAGGAGGCGGCTCTGAAGAGTAAGGCTGCTGAGAAGAAGAAGGCTACCAAGGGCAAGAAGAAGGCCACTGCTGCTTCTGACGACGACGAGGACGTTGCCGATGCCGACGACACCATCCGCTCGGCTCAGGCCGAGAATGGCTTGCCTTCGCTTGAGGAGCTTGCTTCTTCTATTCAAATAACCCGCGTTGTGTCGCTGACGTCGCTCCGTGGCGAGTACAAGCCTTACCAGGCCCGCCGTAAGCTTATTTCTGAGCATGATCTCTTTTTTGCCCAGGATTCAGTGCTTGATGCGCTGCCCGCGCTGCTTGGTAAGAGCTTTTACAAGTCTGCACGCAATACGCCGCAGGTCATCACCCTGCCAAGAGGAGGAGAGGAGGAAGTTGGTGAAGGGGTGGCAGAATCAGGGACAGAGGTGGTAGCAGAGACAATTGCAGGTTTGGGCTGCAATTCTTCTTCTGGCTCAATTTCTTTTCTAAGCCCTGGCATAATGATATTAACTCGGGCCCACGTTTCCTTCCAGAATTTCTCGCGACGTTGCTGGGCTTCATCACTATTATCATCTTCTTGTTCATTTTCAGCAGCCTTCATTACCAAAAGTAGGTTCTTGACAGATTCAACCACACTCTCGCCCAGAATACTGTCCTTACTGGAATCAATGGATAAGTCTCCAGGTGACGATGCCGTACCTTCATCAGACCTGGCCGTAGAAGCCAAAACAGGGCTCACACCCGTGCTGCTGATTAGCCGGTCAAGAGTATCAAGAACCTTAATCCAAAGACTCAGCTTTTCGTCACCTTCAACTGATGCCGCCGACACAGAGGTTCTAACAATAAATTGCAAAAACACTTTGCATAGTAGCGATGCTGCATTTAGTCTCGTGCGAGCCATGCCGCTGGGATCAGTGTCGTAAACTTCAGGGTTAAGTAGCGCATCAATCAATGGAAAGAGAGCTTGAGCAAACACGCCAATCCAGTCAAAACGGTCACGACTATGCACAACGGGAGAGAGTACAACCCGCTCATAATAAGTAAATGCGTGTTGACGAATCTTGCGGCAAGGGTTGATGCACTGTTGCGAGATAGCGCGCACAAACGGGTACCACACGTCCAGCCAGTTGACACCAGCGTCCGCATCTAACTTGGCCGCAGCCTCCACCACGGAATCAAGCTTGTAGATAAGATCAAGCGATTTGACAGCACGCTGGACATCAAGTTCCATAGACGCAATCACCTCCTTAGCCTTGCGAATAGAAGTATGGTGGTCATACTGCTTGCGGAACTCAAATGCAATTGCAGCTTTATCTTGTTCCAGCTGCGCACCACACGCACCAACACTGGTGATTTCACCAAGAGTATCCAACACAGGTACCAGATTTTCCAGACCAACTTCAGCAGGCTTGCTATGTGCAACAAGATCATTCATAAAATTGAATACGTCAGCAGTGCTCTCCCGGTTGCTAGCAGAGAGTTTTAATAATGACCAGTACTTGGTAGACTGAAGCACAATAGAACTCGACCAAGCAGACTCGTCTGCCAAAGAAATAAGAACAGAGACGAGAGGGGGCAAACAAGGCAAAAGTACAACGGGGTTAATTTCAAGAATCATATCAAGTGCTTGATCCAGTTCAGTCTTGAGTTCTTCTGTGCCATTGCCAAGAACAGTGAGATAATATAAAATAACCTTGGATAGGAATTGCTTGTCCTCAACCTCCCATTCACCAATAGATTCTTTGAAAATAGCAATAACTCGTTTTGACACTTCCGGGTCATCAGACTCCAAAGCAAGAAGGGTCGCAAAATCCAAAAGGAAGAGGATACTGGTGTAAAAGTTTTGTCTAATGCCTGGCGCCTGACCCTTAATGTTAGGAACAACCGCGGCCAGGGAATCTAATACTATCAAAGTCTTGCCAAGGGGGAACGTCAAAAGACTATTAACAAAGTCTTTTACGTTGCATGAGTTGACACAGTCAATGGTAGATAATGTAGCATCAATTTCTCCTTCCGTGGGTTCAGGAACCGAGTCTGCATAGCCCGAGATGTAAGATGAGAGCGTAGAAAACAGACCAGAATCCTTGCCTGAACGTGGCTGATTAATGACATGAGCGGGCATAACAGGGGACAGCTTGCTCAAACCAAGAATATTCTGTTTTTCAGTACCAAGTGGAAGAATAAGGGAGTAGAGATAGAAATTGGTGATAACTGTTAAAAGATCTTTCCAACTATCTGTAATCGAAAGCATGTTGTTCTTAAGTAACTTGAACATAACAACAGTGGCCAGCTGGGCTTTGAAATCTTGACCAAAATGAATTGAAAGGTCACTGACCACAACTTTTTCTTTGTCCAATTGCACTTCAATTGTAAATCGAGGCAACGCCAAGTTACCAACAGAAAGTGTGGATATTTTGGTTAAAGCAGTGGTGACTTGATCCAAAACACCAGGGATATGATACGTGGCTGCAATTTTAGCAATGTGATCAAATCCAGTAACAACTCTAGAGAAAACGGTTTCATCAGTAGCCGTGGCAAATACATAAGATAGCATTGTCACAACCGGTTGCCAAGTCGATTCAAACATGTCTTTATCAAAAGTGTTATCCTTGTAGATTTTCAGCTTGCCAGCAAGTTGTGACTTAACCATGACATCTTTCCACGATTGCTCAAAACTTTCTTCATTGTTGTGCTCTTCGGGAATAATAATTTCGCGCTGCTTGATCGTGTAGTAAATATTTTCAAGGTATTGAGCATCAAAGTCTTGTCCGTTGTTGGTTTTGCGGAGATTACGTTTGAAGTCATCAATAGTCATTTGCTTTTTGACCTTGGGATTGTGAAGGTCAACATTCAACATGATAACAGCATAGCCAAGAATAAACGCTGCATCCTTGTCAGCAACATTTTTAGTGTTTTCTTCAACAGAAACGTAGTGTTCAGCAAACTTCTCCATGATACGCTCAATTTGCTGGGATTCACCCGGAAGTCTGAAGGAGGCAAAAAGCTCTCTCATAGCCTCATCAAATGTTTTGTGGGAAAAATCAAAATCTTCAATGAACAAATCAAGATACTCCTTATTCTTAGGTTTGGCTAAAAATTCACCCAAAAGTTTTTTGTTGATTCTTCCTGAATGGCGCAGAAATTTGACGGCGCTAGAGGTTTTGTTATCAGGAATAATTTTGTGCTTCACTAAGAAAGCCAAACCATCCGTGGGTTTCTCATTAAATTTTTCTGTTGCTTCAATAACCAGCCGCTTGGTGGCTTTGGTTTTTTTGGCTTCTTCAGCTTCATCAAAATTTTTAATCTCCGGGTCTAATCGCTGGGCAAGCGAAATTAGATATGATAGAATGGCATCAAGACACAGTGGTGGTACACTTGAAGTAGACCAAGTGGCAGAGTCGGGATAAGCATTTCTACATAGAAATCCAATCATGTCAACACACAGATCAGCTCTATCCACATCACAGTCGTAATTGACAAATAGATCAACGAAAAAAGACGGCATACGAGCCAAACTAGTGATAGCCTCAACCATAGTCTCTCTAGAATCTGGTGATCTAAGAGTCACAAAAGAGGGATCGTTGGATTCGACGGGTGCAAGATTACCACTAACAGGGTTAGCGGCCTGCGGATAAGGGGAAGCGTTGATAACAGCGCGGGGAATACTGGGCACACCATCGTAAAAAATACCATCGACACCATCCTCGCGCGAAATGTCGTTCATAGGACTCAGACAAGTCAAAATGTAAGTGAGGAAGACCTCTTGATGCAGCTTGAGATGCTCTCTAGTTGTGTAAAGAACAGTGTTAAACACACGTAAAGCTTTTTGCAAGAGAAATAAGTTTTCTATGCGAATGAGTTGTAGAAGGTGCTTGAGAAGAGTATTAGTGGTGAGGTTTAGTAAAGATTCGTGAGAGGTGATGCTAGTGCCTGCGACTTCAAATCCCACATTAATTAAATGTAGGGCCATAATGCGCGTTGCATCGGTATACTGGTGAAAATTGGCGGTGTCGATAATAGAAATAAGCACTCTAAAGTACTCGCGGATGGACGCGAGACCATATTTGGTGAATGGCTTTATGACGTGGGTGGTTTCTAAAACTTGATGTGGCTCCTCCTTAAATTCTGTGGTAGGCTGCTGTTCTTGATCCAGGGGAGTAGTACCAGGAACAAGTGATTCGACAACCTCTTGGTTAGGTTCAAGCATTTGAAGCTCACTATTCTCCACAGACTTGGCGTCAATAACAACTTCGGGTTCAATCTCTGATAGCCGCTTGAAGACAACCTCGGTAAGTTTGATCATGGTCATCTCCGCTGATCGTCTCAGTAAATCGCCGCGTCGCATCTGGCAGGCCATACTAAGACAAGTTTCAATAATTTCACACAAGCTTTCATCGTTCAAAAGGTCACTACCAATGCCACAAACAATTTCCTCCATAATTGACAAAATCTTGAGTAATACAGCGTCATCCTCTGCCTGATCGGTCGCCTCGAATCGGCAATGAGTTATTGCGAGAGCCAAGTTTGAGATAGCGATCTGAAGACTAGGTGAGTCTTTGGACACAATATGATAATCGAGAAACTTGGTAATTGAAGAAAGCGCAATAAAGGTGATAGAGCCATTAGTAAATTGAGACGAGATTACTTCTAGAAACGGAGCAAATATCGAGTCGGCCGACAGATCATTGATATCAGTGCAGAGAGCCAAATCAGAGCGTAGTTTGGCAAACCCAGTGATCAGTGGATTTTCCTAAAACTCTGTTAGTATCAGGACATACTCAAAAAAATAACAATAAAAACATACTGATGTATTTGCAACGCGTTTTGGCTTGAGTCCCAGCTTGGAGGCAAAGGAATCATTGTCATCCTCTAAACTGGCAGAGGGTACACCGAGAATAGTGGCCATGCCTGACTGCGCCCACCGGGAGTTTTTCCGCATGGCGGACATGATGTGAGTCGTCTCCGCCAAAATCAGAAGAACTGGGTCAATTGAAACATTTGACATTGTACAGGTGGTGGTGGTGGCTGTCAGCGAAGAGTGGTGGAGAATTACGAAGAATCGAGTATGAAAGCTGAAAACTTAACACGAGCGAAACTTGAAGGTGGGTTTGGAAAGGCAACGCTGGTCAAAAGAGTCCCTTGCCCTGGTGGCTATCGCTAAACAATGCACACGTAACATTTAAGGTTTGCAATTATGATATATAAGACTTAAATTTTGAGCCAAAAATATTTTTTTAAGCAATAAATAAGCAGTATTAGTTGCCAAGCTAAAAGGCGGCATGTTTAGCCGTACACTTTGCACAAAATAAGTTTGCATGAAGCTTGCGATATTCCAGGCAGCTTGGTCGGTGTGTCTTTGCAACTGTATTCAAGTAGATGAGATATTCTTGCAATTGAGCCGAATTTGACAAGTAGCTCGGCGGAATATTGTACATATTTCTCATAGCCGGACTTGGGATGATGGGATTGTGGCATTCAAACTTCTGACCATACTCCAAGTGGGAACAGGAATACTGAACGATATGTTGGATACACATGACAAATTTTCAGATCAAATGATAACACCAGGCGCGCCTCCTAGAGCTGACAAGGACAAACAGTCTAATAGTATTTGAAAAATTAAGATCTGAGTAAAAAAAAAAAATTGCTGGCTATTGATGACCTATTTATGGCGCGAAGTTGAAGGCAACATAATGCTTGTAACTGTGTTGCGACGCGTTAACAACAGACTGAAACGGCGGCGGGTTACGGCATGGAACTGCTAATGTTACACCAGAGATTATCATCTTTCAATAATATAATCATGTCTACGACCTACTAGCCACTGCCATGAAGAGATACCTCATAGAGTTAAAAAAAAAAAAAAAGGTTTCGCTTAAGCCACGATGATACAGGCAAACTTTAGTGAACAAGAAATTCAATTTCTTTTAAAGCAATTATAAAAACTCATAACAGAAAAACAAGATATAAATAAATAATAACAAAACATGAAAAAATTTTTGAATGATAAAACGTTGTTGCAGACTGTTTAACCACCGAAACCGTAAAGGGTGCGACCTTGTCTCTTCAGAGCGTAAACAACATCGAGAGAGGTGACAGTCTTTCTCTTAGCGTGCTCAGTGTAGGTGACAGCATCGCGGATGACGGACTCAAGGAAGGCCTTCAGGACACCACGAGTCTCCTCGTAGATAAGACCAGAAATACGTTTGACACCACCTCTTCTAGCAAGACGGCGGATAGCGGGCTTAGTGATACCCTGAATGTTATCTCTCAAAATCTTTCTGTGACGCTTGGCACCGCCCTTGCCCAAACCTTTACCACCTTTACCACGGCCAGACATTGTTGAAGTATAAGTTGTTGTTGTTGTTGTTCTTAAAAAGAAATGAAGTTGTATAGACTAAAAGTCCGAAAATTGATATTAAAATAAAAAGAAGAAAAAAAGAAGAAAAAATTGTAAAGTAACACTAGGGGGGAAAAGTGTCGCCTTTATAAGTTTCCCGATGGTCAAAATTGACTCTGACTTTGCCAGGCACCGGACCAATTTAATCGCGTGGGCAACAAGCCCGACACCTGTGCTGTAATGTGTGCAATAAGACCCAGATATACTCTACAACGCTCGCTAATCTTTTGTATGGGAAAATCTCGTGCTGGGATGTACGTAATGTATATCACAGCACGGAAGGGGAAATGCCATGATGAACCAATGGGAGATGGATGCTAGCTGCAAAGAACCCGTGCCCAAAACTACAAACCGATGTGTATATCACAGACCGGGTCTACAACATTGAAGCCAGACTTGAAGAATGGCGCATGGGTGCACTTTTGCCGGTGCTTTAGTGCACCACGGAAAAAGGCGCACAATCGGCTTCCCAACGACGGACATGACGTTTGCTTTTGCAAACACAATGGCAACACTAGCAAAATAAATACAGCTTCATTTCCTCTTTCCCCCCTGATTCTTTTTATTTTTTTCTCTCTTTTTTTTTGTTTCCCTTTTCCCCTTTCTCATATAAGTTATCTTTTTCTATCACAAAAAAAAAAAACACATCTACATATTCAAAAATGGCTAGAACCAAGCAAGCTGCTAGAAACTCCACCGGTGGTAAGGCTCCCAGAAAGCAACTCGCCTCCAAGGCCGCCAGAAAGTCCGCTCCTGCTGGCTCTACTGGTGGCGTCAAGAAGCCCCACAGATATAAGCCCGGTACTGTCGCTCTTCGTGAGATTAGAAGATATCAGAAGTCTACTGAGCTTCTGATTAGAAGACTGCCCTTCCAGAGACTGGTCAGAGAAATTGCTCAGGACTTTAAGACTGACCTGAGATTCCAGTCTTCTGCCATTGGTGCTCTGCAAGAGTCCGTTGAGGCTTACCTTGTTTCTCTCTTTGAAGACACCAACCTTTGTGCTATCCATGCCAAGAGAGTGACAATCCAGAAGAAGGATATCGCTCTGGCTAGAAGATTGAGAGGCGAGAGAATCTAAAGTGAGTTTATACTTTTTTTTTATTTCTTGATTGTTATTATTTATTTGTCTGTATTTTGTTTTAATGAACTGATTGAACTGTGATTAAAAAGAAAAAAAATTATTCCGTTGTAATAAACAACATGTCACAAGGCTTTTATTGTTTCATCCTCCCCACAGATTTCCTTTTGGGAGCGAGGAGACTTTTGATAAGATATAAATATCACATGACTTTCATATGATAATCACATGATTATGTTGGTTTCCCAACACTTTTTGGGGTTTTTTTTACTGTCTTTGCCAGATAAGGTTTAGGATTTCTATGGTACCTAAGTTTTATAAAATAATTATGCTGTTGCACTTCATTCACATGATAATTTTTATTTAATTTTTTTTTCTTTCTTTCTTTATCATTACTATCACCATCTCTAACCTCTTTCTTCTTTTCCTTTGAAAACTAAAAAAAAAAAAAAAAAAAGCCCAATTTCAACTATTATTACAAAACTACTATTAAAACCTTCGCCATTTCCTTCTCCACAAAACTCACACATTCTCTTTCTCATGCCATCAACAACACCGCCGTTGTCCAGCTCATCTTCGACTTCAGAGCTTAACACTTCGGACCTGCCTGACCCCGACCTTCATCTCGCTGCTGAAGCTCTCGAGAGTCTCCGCTCCACGCCAAGCAACAACAACAGCACTCTCAATAGTGGCCGCCAACAAACATCGGTATCACCACCGCCCAACAATTCCTTTAAAAATAACATTGTCCTTCCCCCGATAAACACGGCTAACTCTCGGCATCATCACCACAACCACCATCACCTTACATATAATCATCGACACTCACCCTACCACTCGCGCTCGTCTTCCTTCTCTGACCATTCTGACCAGCAATCATCACAGCAAGAACCACCCCCAAAAAAGTCAAAGTACCCCAATTTCCTCAATCCGTTAGTTTCGTCCGCCGTCAAAGTCTACAAAAATTCAAAATCTTTTTCTCCGCGATTTAGAGAACGTGCTGAACGGCTCGAATCTGTAATTTCTTCCAGAATGTCTACAACCCAAAATTCCCCCTCCAACAACGATTTGCCGCCGCTAAGGCAACAACAGCCGGGCCCACCCCAAGACCAGCCCAGCAATACCGGTAATAACGGCGAAGGGTTATCCAAATGGCTTGTTACCGCCACGTCGCTGGCTACATCGCTCTCTTACGAAAATAGACAGCGTCTGCGCTATTGTCTCCACCTCCTTAAGCTCGCCAATAATCACATTGCGACCAAGGTCAATCAGCTGCAGGACCTGGTTCAGGATGAAAAAAATACCGCCAGTTACGAGGAAAAAAAAAACCTTTTTACCCAGACAGTTGAAAATATAAAAAAGGACATTATATGGACTATTCGCAAAGTTGTGTCGGCGCTGTCGACCTACGCGGGCAATTCGCTTCCTGAACCCGCGCGGTCACATGTCAGAAGCTATATTTTGCGACTACCACAGCGCTGGGTAACTTCACTTTCAACCGATGGCACTATTACCCCAACCTCAGCAGCATCATCGTCATCGGCATCTACAAACTCTGGTGCTTTCAAGCTATTTAATCGGAGGCAGGCGTCACCCCCGCTGGATCCGAGCGAGCGTTCACTCTCTACCGACTCAGACACGTCAACATTAATGTCGCCAACTGGCTCTATTGACCAACAGCAACAGCCATCTTCCGCCAACACTGAGATTGCGTACCGGGTTCTGTCGCTTGCTAACGAAGCGCTTGACATGCTAGATTCTATTATCAATATTTTTGACTCTACGTTAGAGCGTGCAAACCAGTGGTGTGATCAGCAGCAGCAGCAGCAACAACAGCAACAACAGCATGAGCAGGAGCAGCAAGAGAAACAACAGGAACTGCAGTAGGAGCACTAAAATAACACTAGTTCATCTATAATTTTATACTATGTGATCTTTGCCTCGTTTTGGTATTTGCCGTAATATTATTCGCATTAGTAGTATTAATATTTCCCACATTGTGTGTTGCGTCAGTAAAACCAAACCGCTTAACTTCAATCGTATTGAGTTCAGTTACCGAATCCTTGGTCTCGTCGGCAAAAAGAGGCAAGACAAATGAATAGAAAAGAAACTGTAATCCAACAAATAAATCAAGGGCCAGTCGGATTAAAGTACACACAACAAACTGGAATGCTAGTCCCTCGCCGGCACCATACTTGAAATAGGTTAGTTTCGACAAATCGCCGGCTAACCATGATGCCATTAGTGATAGCCGAAAGCCCTGCACGGACTGTAGCTCGGCGTTAGTTAGGATCTGGGGTAGCGGTAACACGGCTTCAATCAGCAACCCCAGAAACCCCAGAAACTGTATATAACACCACGACCAGGCCAGCAGGAAGTGTAGTACCAGAAGGGCTAGTGTAAAACACGTTATAAACTGCCAATAAGTAGCCGGTGCGGTCCATTGCCATAGGTTGAGCGGCCGGGTACCGTAACCGGAAAAATCAATGGTACGAAATCCGCGCGACGCTTTCTTTAGCAGCGGCAGCAGGCGTGTTGCGTAATCCCTAGCCACCCCGATAAAATCATCATTAGTCGTATTGTTGCTGTTATTGGCAGTATTGTTGCTAATGTTGGTGAGAGAAGGGCTGGGCCGAAGCACCGAGACTGAGCGCTGGGGGCGCAGGTTATAGACAATTTCGGAAATACTTTTGCGGCGACCGTCGGGCCCGTTGTACGCGTATTCCGGCGCCGCGGCGCGGTAATAAAGCCCAAGCCCCAACACCACGATCTGCACCCCAATCATAAGCACCGCTTGAAGTAAAAGAGAAAATTCAAAGGGCTCACCAAAATAAAATGCTACTCGTAATATACTTGCCACTAGCATGATCCCGCATAAATCAAGCGAAAATCCCTGGGCTGATTGTTTGTGATAAATTGATAAAATTGTATCAATATAGGAGGTCAGGGGTGATGATACAATAAAGATTTCGGCCAAAAATTTAAATGAAAATATATAGTTTGACCATGATATTTCTGTTGGCGCTAGCGGCAGCGGCGCGGAAATAGGGGCCTTTTGCGTATCGACTGAAATCGCGGCTGACTGCACAAGCACCAAACCCGCCAGGAGCAGCAAGATGTGAAACACAGCCCGCCGCCGGACCAATCTGTACATCGTGGGCGGTGGAGTAGGACAGGGAGGAAGAAAAAAGAAGAGAGAAAACTCGTCTAAAAAGGGTTGTAGAAAAAAAGAACAGCTCTTCACTAGCAACCGGTCGTATATAGGTCTATCAAAAAATATTCAGAGAGATGGTAGAGGCTGTTGGCAACGACACAATTATTATGGTGTCGTAAAAAAAATTTTATTTTGTTGTTTGTCTGAGGTTTTTAAAAAGACACAAACATTTTAAGTGTCAAAATAAAAATAAAATTACGCGTTTTCATCCCGAACATTCCTCATTAACGATATAGGGTACCGGAAACACCAATACCGACAACAATGGAGAAGTCACCACCCAAGTGGCACCGGCTGCCCATCGACAGCCATTTACTCCTATACCGGTTTGACTGGGGGCCTGACTATTATACACTTTATCTCACCGATTTACAAAAAGTCTACGTCGAACTGCTTTCCTATAAACAGATTGTCAAGCGCGCTTTCCACTATAATACCGTTGGGAGCGCTGGGATTGAGCCCCAGGCAAATCTGTCGGAATTTTATTTGCTGCTTGGCAGGCTGGAAGCTGGGCTCACAATGGCCAACACGACACGCGTCAGCAGCAGCAGTAACAGCAGCGGGTTGCAACTCGAATTGCAGGTGACTTTCCCGTCTAATGACCAGTACGCCTCGCAATCACAGTCACAGCGTTTGTTCAACCCCAACCCGGTTTTGTCGTGGCACTTTACGATCCGGCCGCTGCCGTCAAATGACCCGCTGCACGTTATGGCGTTCCAAACGCTACTGGCCGGGCTCCTGGGGGTTATTGATGCGCAGCATAACCAGATTGGTGACCTATGTACACTGCTTAAACAAAAGGACTTTCATCTCCGCCATTTGAAAGACGAGATCGGCGCTAAAAACGAGCCGGCCATTCATAAGGACGCATATGGTCCATTTGAACGAGCCCCCTGGATTACGCAATGGTTAGTAGACCGGTCCCAGGGAGATGAGGATGATATTGTAAACATTGTGCGGCGGTCATTTTCCCCTGTCGCCGACTTGCTCTGGGGCTACCATGCGCGTGGGTGCATTTGGACCGACAAGCGAGCGCGGCTGATCAAGTTGGACAATGCTGCTCTTTTGGAGCACAGCAACAACGAAGAAGAAAACGACGATGAGACCACGGAAAGCGAGGGTGAATCAGAGAGTATCCCCAAGCTCATTCGCCAGAACTCGGTTTTGTCGTCACCGCTGCAGTCGCCCCGCAAGCCCCGGCTGACGCCGGCTACGGAATCAGCGCTCAAGCGTGAGTTGGAGTCAGATCAACCGCCGCCCTTAACATTTAAAAAACCGCGCTTGGAAGCAAGCAGCAGTGTGGAGACGCCGCCGCTATCAGAGTCCGCGGCGATAAAAAACCCCGCTGGTGATAATGAATCAGATGGAAACAACAATAACAACAATAGTGATGTTCTTGGCGGAGCTGAGAGAGATTCTGTGAGCTCCGCGGCTTCTGCTGCCAGCAGCCCTACCCCCGTGGTTCCTGCTGCTAAACGCCGGCCCAAAAGAAGGTTTTAAACTTGGCGCGGTCATGACAAAGCAAAATAGAATTGGTCTGAATGTTCACCAGCATTTAATATGCTTCCATCTTATTGATTTGAGTTCTTTTTTTTCTGGTATCAATGGCTTTAAGGTGTAGGTGCCCTGACTCAGGCCCGTTTTGACGAGTCACAGCCGCAGGGGGCGGATCAAAGTGAATGGAAGTTTTGGGCATCTCCGCACAAGAGCGGAAATTACGCATTTTTCGTGACGGTTTGAATATCAACTTGAATTTCTTTGCATTTATTGTTGAGGAAAAAAAAAAAAAATTTCAAAATAAAAATACGTTTACGGCTGTTTTCAAGATATTTTATAAAGACCCTGCCAAGATCGTTTTTTTTTTTTTTTTGTTTCTTCATCTTCAATCCACCCGTTGATTTTACTTCTACAGAGCAATTGTCTCAAACAACTCAATTCCTTCTACACTAACTACCATGACCAAGATTAACATTTCCGACGTGGGTTATGGCCTTATGGGCTTCACCTGGACGCCCCACCCCACCCCCGATGAGCAGGCATTTGAGGCCATGAAGGCTTCAATTGACGCTGGTGTCACCTTCTGGAATGCCGGCTCGTTTTATAACCTTCCTGATAATCCCTACGCAAACCTCAAGCTTATTGCACGCTACTTTACCAAGTACCCCGAGGACGCGCCCAAGATTGTGCTCTCTGTCAAGACCTGTGTTAACCCCGCTGGTCTCGGAGTCGAGCTCAAGCCTGAACAGATCCGCGAGCATATTGATGCTGTACTCAAAGCGCTTGATGGTAAGGTTCGCGTTGGCATTCTGGAGCCCGCCCGTATGGACCCTGCCATTCCCATTGAAGACGTTATTCCTGTGATTGCTGAGTATGTCAAAACCGGCAAGATTGACGGTATTGGTCTCTCCGAAGTGGGTAAGGAGACTCTCAAGCGCGCCAACGCGGTGCACCCCATTGCAGCTGTTGAGCTCGAATTCTCCATGACTGCGCGCCACATTCTCGAGGATGGGACTGCACAGGTTGCTGCTGAACTTGGCATTCCAGTGATTGGCTACTCACCCTTTTCTCGTGGCATCATTGCTGGTCGCTACAAGACGGCCAAAGAAGGTGCTGACTCTCTCTCTATTTTTGGCTTTGACCAGTTTAAGGAAGACAGCCTCAATCACAATTGGAAGCTATATGACAAGGTCAAGGCGGTGGCTGATGCCAAGGGCGCGACTCCGGCGCAGGTCGTGCTTGCCTGGATCAAGTACCAGTCAGGCCGCAACGGCAACCCGCGAATTGTGCCCATTCCCGGTGCCTCGAGCGTTGCGCGGGTCAGAGAAAACTTGAAGTCCATCACTCTTACTGATGAGGAATTTGACGACCTGGACGGCTTTGTAAGAAGCTTTAAGGTCTCTGGTGGTAGATACAATGAGGAATCGAGAAAGTTTCTATCGGTATAAAGGCCGCAGTCGATAGATCTGACCGTATAACAATTAAAGAGTATAGATATTTACTTTAAATGACTGAGCAAGATGAATAAGCCCTGCCGTCACCCACAGTACGATATATATGAGTGCCTTTGTATCCTATTTTAATTAACATGGGGTTGAGAAATTTCTTGTTGAACATTTTTTTCTCTTGTTTACTTTTTTCTTTTTTTATTTCCTTTTTTCTTACCCTTTGTCTACCAAAAATCTCCAAAAACACTCTCTCTTTTATTACGCAAATGGACGCCCAGCAGTACTATCACCAGCAACAGCAGTATCAACAACAACAACAACAACAACAACAACAACAACAGCAGCAGCAGCAGCAGCGGCAACAGTCTTTAAGACTGCGTGGTCCACGTCCGATTCCGACACCTTTGCGAAGAAAGGCCGTTGCCGCTGCGCCCCTGTTAGCCGAGACTGAGGATATTGATCGGTTTCTTGAACGCCAGGCGGAGCTGCGGCCAGCCATGGCAATGGCAGCACCAGCGACATCAGCGCCAGCGGCAGTGGGGTCGGAGCCGAGCCATTATATTCCAACAACTGCATTGCCGCCGGTGAATTCGCATTTTCCAGCTGCTGCTGCTGCTGCCGTGCCTTATCATCAGCCCCGGCGCCCTGTATCGGCCATCTACTCAGCTCAGAATGAGGTTGTAACAGAGTTTAGTGATCTCACCATCAACAATAGTAATAATAATAATAACTATAACAACAACAATAATAATAATGATAACTATAACAACAATAATAATAATAGTAAGAATTACAATATTATATACAATGGCTACGACAGCTACGCCAACGGCTACGGTAACAGCAATGAGAATGGAACCAACAGTGGTAACTACTACCCACCGGTAGAAGAGCAAGAGCAGCAGCAGCAGCAGCAACAGCAATATCAACAGCAGCAGCAGTCATTGTATGCAGAGCCGGTGCCGCCAGCTGTGCCCCCAAAGGACTCTAATTTTCAGCAACCTGTCAACACCAACCAGTTTACATATCTACCGCCGGCTGAGCCCACCTTCCACCAAGAGCCCGAACCGCAGCAGTATGATCAACCGCAGCAGCAAGAGGAAGACCATCCCCAAGAAGAAAAACCGAAAACACCGCAAATTCTCGAGAGTGACTGGCGTAATACCATTGTGACACCCGATATTCCCGCACCTCAGCTGCCACCAGATTTGCCTCCGCTTAGGCTGCGTTCCTCACGGCCGCCGTCACCTTACAAAAAGGGTGCGCTTGATCTTAATGCGTCACAATGGCGCTACCACATTCAGAAAAACCTGCGGGACTTTTATCTCACAACCAACCCGGACTCGGATCACATTCACTGTCCAGTGGGGCCAAGCTACTATGTCGACATGCACACACTCCATGGCAAAGATCAGCGCGGACCCGATGGCCAGCCGCTTTTTACACTCACGTTGCTTGACCCAATCACCGAAGTGCCCAAAATTTCCGTGCGGCGCGGGTTCGTCACTGGTGCCGGAGGTGGCGGCGAGTATTTCAGCGTGACCCTCTACACTGCCAAGGGCCAGGTGGATTGGGAGGCGGCAACAACGGCGATCTCAGTGGCTCCAGCTACCCCAGGCCATGAGCCCGAGCATGGAGCCCTCAACAGCCTAATTGGAGGCAAAAAGAAGCATAGCGCAGTACGCCAGTTTGTGTTCAAGGATCCAGTCAGCGGCATTCCGTACGTGGTTGGTAACCGGAGCGACGGCCACCGCCTCAATCTCAGCATTAAAGCTGAAGAGGACGAGGAGTTTGAGGTTGATGAGGATGATAATAACGGAGCTGTCAAGTCCGGGAAAAAATCTACCAAGGTCTATTTTTACCGCCCAGCAGCAGCTGGTGAAGCGGCGGACAAGGTGCTGGCAGTGCTGCAGCGCCGCAAGCAGTTCCATAAGAAGCTCATGAAGGATCTTGCGAGCTTTGATACGAAGCGGTTGCTCACATCATCACCAAACAAACGCGCCGACGCTTATGGTGGCGACGGTGTTATGGACGACGGTGAAGACGACACGGCCAACTTTGGCTGGCTTACACTATTCGAGGCGGTGCGCTCGATGCCACAGCCGGGGATTGAAGACCGAGCAAATCGCGACCACCTGTGGCAGCTTGTTGTTGCCCTCACGTTTGCAATCTCGTATAGCCAACGTGTTGACACAAAAGTGCGGTCCGTGGGCGAAAAACTAAAGAAACTGGGCCGCAAGTACAAGGACGGGCGATTTCAAGTAATCTACGGCCACCGGCATTCGCAGTCAGCGGTCTAACAGCATTTTTTTTTTTTTTTTGTGTTTGGCCAGAAACCTACTCCGTCCTCCGGGCCCATGAATTGTCACACATGCCACCAGCAAGGTGGTTTGTTGCAAACGATTTTAACTTATTTTATTGAGACTATACCTTAAAAGATTAAAATAGCAGGTTTTTATTCCAGCTCACACGAGCACTAGCGCCAAGTAAGCCTTTTGCAAATGATTAGACTCTTTTGTAACTGTCAACTATATGTCCAACCTTTTTTGTTGTTGTTGTTGTTGTTGTTGTTGCAAATTAATATGACATCCTGCTATCTTGTCTTTGATTAGCCCGTCAGAGATTATTGCCAAGTCGTACTCCGATGAATTGTTGTTAGTCATGGTGTCGGGGTTTGGTTACATAATGGGGGCTTAAAATAAGTTTTTGGACACTGTTTTTTTTTCGTAGCAGTTGCCAGACTTTTTTTTTTTCAATAGGGTGTTGTTGATATCGCGGTGGGCCGCCTGGCAGCTCTGCGGTGTTGTTGCTGGCGGTTGGACCACGACGGTTGAATTTAGAATAATAATTACAGTTAAGCAAACAGGATTTAAAGCATGATTATACCGGGCTTGACATTGTACATAATAAAAGTTTGCAAATAAACATTTCAACTTTAAACTTTTGAAAAAAAAAAAAAAAAAAAATCTAGTTTTACAATTCCAATATAAAAATTTTCCTTTTTTTTGCAACCTCTTTCATCCAAACAAACAAAAAAAAAAAAAAAAAAAAAAATCTATCTTAAATTTTTTTTTAAAGTTTTATTTTTTTTTTTTTTTTTTTTTTTTTTTTTTTTTTTTTTTTTTTTAAAATTTTTT